>CM051234.1:134069999-134144999 GCA_027917425.1 Gastrophryne carolinensis
ATACCAATATCAATATTAAATTGACTGTCCAACCAAAAATCATAGAATAACTTTATAATAATATAATAATAATAATTATACCCAGCACTAGAACTACTAGTATGCAGCTACATTTATACATTACCAGAAACACTGCCTAATCTGGCCTGCAGCAGGGGCTTACATTAATCTAGGCATCATTATTAAATCGGTGGGCGAACAAATAGACAAACTAACCCACTAGAAAATACACAAACCATCATTAGACTTCAGTTGTTGGTAAAAGAAAATAAATACAGTTATTACTAGAAACACTATCTACGACTATACATTGATTAGCAAGACTACATCCACGTCGCCAGACAATATTATTTAAAATGTACTCCCCCACAACAAAATATATCTAAAACATCACTATGTATAGTGATATATATATATATATATATATATATATATATATCAGCCAGAGTATATATACATACATATATACTATTCGCCATATTACTAGAATGTCTTTATTAGCAAGAGGTCTTTACATTCTACTATATATATATATATATATATATACCGTCATTTACCATATTACTAGCATGTTTTGATCAGCAGGAGGTCTTTACATTCTACCACAATAATTAAATATATATATATATATATATATATATATATATATATATATATATATACCATTTACCATATTGCTAGAATGTCTTGATTAGCAGCAAGACTTTACATTCTACCAGAAATCACAATTTTTGACTCAACACTATTATTGTCTCAACAGATATCAAATATACCCTATAGAAACCAACACTGCTACAAATATATATATACAGATCACATTACCAGAAACACCACCTACACTCATCGGCAGAGCTTTATATATCAGAAATGCCTTTTTAAATAGATAGACGAAAAGACAGAAAATCTACAAACCAATACTAGATGTAACCTATATAGCATTCAGCACATTAACAGAAACGCCATCTACACTGATCAGCAGCAAGCCTTTGATCTGTTGCCAGAAATGATCATTCATTAGACCATCACTAGGTGTAACGTTAGGCCACATGTATTAGTCACCGTTTTACTGGAAGCCATCTGCACTGAGCAGCAGCAGGGCTTTCTATGCTATTCTATCAGAAATCATTATTACATACACACACAGGCCGAGAGACAGACTCTACCAGCACAGATCTTATAGAATACCCTATATTTCACATCACACGCTAGTACAACTAGATAACAAACCATTCACCATAGCACTAGTAAACCCCAGCTACACTGATCAGCAGCAGGACTTGACATATTATACCTGTATTATTAAATAGTTACATTCTGACACCAGAATATGAATAACGCCTCCATAGAAATATCTGCTTCACATTAGGACAAATACATATTAGACCGAGCTCTACCAATGTCTCAATCTGATCTTACAGGTATTTGCGCTGCAACCTTATCACTGCCACGAACTCAATATAGATATAGACTGATTAAATAGAACAGAACAAGGAACACCAATGCTATTACATACCTATCAGTGCCTACATTGTATTAGTAAAACTAGTAAATCTTTCAAGTAGGAATCATTACCAACGTAGCTAGATTAAAAATAATAAAACAAATAATGCAGGATGAATTGATATATTCTGCAAGCATGTCACTTGAAATAACTAAATACATACATGAATAAATTAATATATACAGTACATGAATAACTGAATACATACTTGAATAACTGAATGCATACATGAATAACTGGATGCATACATAAATAACTGGATACAGGCAGTACATGACTAATACATACATGTACTCTCCTTTTAGAGAATACAGCATATGTACATGAGAGTACACATAACGATTATTCAGCCATTACTAAAGCATCATCTAAATTACACAACATTGCCACTGGACTATACAAATACCAACAATAATACTATCACACAGAATGTGTTAGTAAAACTATTCATAATTGATCCTTTATTTTAACATAACTATTTTACCTGCAAGTCTGTCATTGGAAATAATTGAACACACACATGCACGGAATTGTGAGAATAAGATATACCTACACCCAATGCTAATACATACCTACCACCACTTGCAATGTGTTTGTAAACCTAGTTACATTTCAATTATTATGTAAAACGTGACCTAATGATTGTACTAATACAGACTAGCCAGCCTATTACTAAAACATAATCTAAATGTGTTGATAAGAAAATATATCCTGTCATTGGGAATACAGCAATACACCCACTTGCCACTGTAAAATATAAACACCAGCACTAATATAAGGTTACCAGCACAGAAAGTGCTAGTAAACTAGTTCTAAAATGTAAGATCTTTTTAGCATGCACATGTATTATGCACAAACACGCACATGAATGAATAGAAAATATAAACATCAACACTAATAACAACCTAGCACCACATAAATAAACATCTTCATTTCTGCCTATACAATACTTGAAACATAATATCGAAGCGTAATCTGTTTTTAGTATGAATTTGTATTTCCAGCAAACCAATCGCTAAAAATAACCACATAGATTCTGGCATTAGACCATATATATAACAACAGGTACACATCCATATTATCCTGCCCATCTAGCCAATCTGTCAACTACATGCACACACATCTGACTGTCAGTGAAAAAGCTAAAGCACGACATCAGCATTACACAACAGGAAGTAAACCTGTGTAAATAACTCATGGAAATAAGGAGTGTTTCTTGCTTTATTTAAAAATAAGGCATGAGAGATAACAAGGTGTGATACAGAAGGGACAATTAGAGCTGCAAATAAAACTATCGCTAGAGCAATGTGGTTCCTTATTTAATTTGCTAAAGTAGAGCTTCGATAAATCTCAGGGTTCAGTCAGTGAATAGTTTTACTGTATTATGGCACACATATATGTCCTTATAAACTCATGTAATGTTCTGCTTTCTCACACATATTCTTCATTCATCTTGATACATATACATGCATACAAAACGTGCTAGAAACAAAACTGACAATGACAGGTTCCAAAAAGCATGGAACAATACCAATGCCAATGTGCAGCACGTAGCAGATAATATAATCATGGCGATACTTTATGACAAAAAATAGTCCAATGGACAGTGTAGAAGATTAATAACACAGTAATATTGTATTCTCTTTAAATCACTCCTTATTTTATCTCAAGCCTTATTTAGAAACAACACGTGTAATAGCCCATATTGTGAGCCGATATTTTAAGTTACATATTATTTATTCGATTTTGCTACATATAAATGTATACACCAACAACAACTGCTAGAAACAAATAAATCACTGACAGGTTTAAAAAGGTTTTAAAAAAGCATGTAACAATTCCCATGCCATTGTGTAGCAGGTAGCAGATCATATAAACATGGCTTTACATTTTGACAACGATTAATCATATATTTCAAAAGCTGTTGTTTCAGGGGATATTTAAAGGGAATATTTTATTGGATTAAGGACTGGATGTAAAAGTCCACGCAAAAATAGATAGACTTAGTACTGGAGTAAAACGGAGTTTACACCAGTACTAAGTCTATCAATGAAAATTCTGCAATTGGATTGCAAGAAATAAATGCATGATGTTAAAGGTAGTGTCACAAACCGAAAGCCTAAATCTAAATGACTACAAAATATTTATCAGTTACTTGCTAGATATGCGGGACTGGAGAAACGTCTTTAAACAATAAATAGTGTTTAACATATATATATATATATATATATATATATATATATATATATGCATATGAACACACAGCTATAACACAACTAGCATTTAGAAATTATTAAAATACTAAACTGTAATTTAAATACCCCCAAATACAAATAATCAACGTAGCATTATTTCCAGCAAGTAAACTTGAAGCCAAATGATTGCAGTTGCTTTTAGTGACCAGTCAGCTTTCTAGTTTCACTTTGGATTAGCTATTGATCGCACCAATTCACACATAGCTTTCATTTTAACAGAAGCTAAAAATCTAATAGTAAATGATATTCTCTCCTAAAGAACAATGTGAACCTAATGCTAGAAACACAGCAGGTAGTACAGCAGCCATAACAGCTTATTTACTAGCTGAACTGTCATTTGAAATAGCCTGAATAATGCACAGGGCATTCCAAGCGTAGCTAACAGAAAGCACATGATACGGAAAGGTTTGTGCTGGATTGGTTGCCATTAGAGGAACGCAACACATAGTTTAGTAATCTATCTATCTATCTGCCAGCAGCAAAGTTTGCAAACACTTTTAGCCTGTCTGTGTTTTATTTTCAGATACTAGCACCCCAGATAGACACAGGAAACAGTTTGAAGGTTGCCCTCCTCTTCCTGTGACCCTGCCTGTAAAACCCTCTAATAATGATACAATGTAACACCAGTGTGATATTGCATTACAGCTGCACTGACACTTAGGTTTACTGGAAGCAGTGTCGTATATTAAGTTATCATTTAATTATATTATTAGCATAAACAAGCAGGTGATTTGTATGACTTTCTTTTTTACACACACACACACACACACACACACACACACACACACACACACACACACACTTGGATGTTGCAGAAGCCAACCTGTAGGATCATTTGGATAAACCCCTTAGTATAAAGGGTTATTTGGCACCTGTCATACAAGCTGCTGCATCTCAACTGCCCAGCTCACCCCAGACTCTTTGTGACTCCTCTCAGTCTGTAGAGGGCTTGGCACTGCTTATCCAATATATGTGGATTTGTACTTAATACACATTTTTACTCACAATATAGTTTCTCTCTCTCTCACGTAAACACCTCACTGGCCCACATCTACCCATATAAAAAGACACAAGGTCATATAGGAATAGGGAATGGAAGAACATAGTTATACATAAAAGTTCAGACAAGCAGGGAGATGGGTAACACCAGCTATAGGAATGCCTCATCTGCACCATCACTGCTACCAGGCTTCTGTAGGAGCTCCATGATGTGTGATAGACGGAGAGCAGCTATTTGCATAGGGGGTAGTATTTTTTTGTGGATCCTACTGGTCAGGGAGGGGCAGTTCTTACCATAAGGGGGGGGGGTAGTTATTAAGCACTGTAGGCAGCTACTGGTCACTAGTGGGAGGTTATTATAGATATTATGTGAGCAGCTACTGGTGGCCACTGTGGGGAGTTATTGTGGGGGAGCAATAAGTAAAGGGGAAATTTTGTGCGAGTATAGGGGGCAGGTATGGACAACAGGAAGTATAGGGGCAATTATGGTTGAAGGGTGAGCATAGGGGTGGGGGTATGATGCCTGAGAAGTAAGTATAAGGACAGTTATTATAAGGAGCAGTAAGTGGATGCAGTTACAACTTCTGAGCAGTAACTATAAGGGCAGTTATTATAGGGAGCGGTATGTATGAAGGCAGTTACTATAGCTGAGCATTAAATATAAGGGCAGTTAATATAGGGAGCAGCGAGTATTGAGGCAGTTACTATTGCTGAACAGTAAGTATAAGGGCAGTATGAATGCAGTTACAATTGCTGAGCAGTAAGTATAAGGGCAGTTAATATAGGGAGCAGCAAGTATTGAGGCAGTTACTATTGCTGAACAGTAAGTATAAGGGCAGTTATTATAGGGAGCAGTAAATATGAAGGCAGTTACAAATGCTGAGCAGTAAGTATAAGGGCAGTTATTATTGGGAGCAGTAAATATGAAGGCAGTTACAAATGCTGAACAGTAAGTATAAGGGCAGTTATTATAGGGAGCAGTAAATATGAAGGCAGTTACAAATGCTGAACAGTAAGTATAAGGGCAGTTATTATAGGGAGCAGTAAATATGAAGGCAGTTACAAATGCTGAACAGTAAGTATAAGGGCAGTTATTATAGGGAGCAGTAAATATGAAGGCAGTTACAAATGCTGAGCAGTAAATATAAGGGCAGTTAATATAGGGAGCAGCAAGTATTGAGGCAGTTACTATTGCTGAACAGTAAGTATAAGGGTAGTTATTATAGGGAGCAGTATGTATGAAGGCAGTTACTATTGCTGAGCATTAAATATAAGGGCAGTTAATATAGGGAGCAGCAAGTATCGAGGCAGTTACTATTGCTGAACAGTAAGTATAAGGGCAGTATGAATGCAGTTACAATTGCTGAGCAGTAAGTATAAGGGCAGTTATTATAGGGAGCAGTAAGTATGGATATTGTTACTATTGCTGATTAAGTATGATGGAAGCTATAATCGGCGAGCAGCGAGTATGGGAGAGCAGGTATAATGGGTGAGCTTTTATTAATTGCAAGCAGTGGATGTAGAGGGGCAGTTAACATTCGGTTAACAGTGAATGGGGGAGCAGTTATTAGTGGTAATTAGTGTATAGGGGTAGTTATTATGCCTAGGCAGTTTGGATGTATAGTCAGTGTGTGGGGCAGTTATAATGTGTGAGCAGTAAGTATTGTTGGCTAACCGGCGGGGCAGTATGTAGATTGGGGGAGGGGGTACAGTGAGTATGTGCGGTAGGTAACCCTCTTGCTTATCTTCCCGGCAGAATGAGCTCCTGAAGAGCACGGTGAGCAGCAGCGACAAGAAGTCTAAGGGCCGGACGGGCTGGCCGCAGCATGTCTGGGCGCTGGAGCTGAAACAGTGACCCGGGCCGGAGCACTATGGACTCCCCGCAGCAGCAGCAGCAGCAGCAGAGCCCCTCTCTCTCGCCCCCTCCCCGGTTCTTATTTATGTGCAATCCCCCCTCTGCAGCTCTGGCCGGCGCTGCGGATTCCTGCAGACATGAAGCATTCCATGAAGAGTGATGTGGGCCCAGCCCTCCATCCTTATCTATGTGACGTGGACCTGACCTGTGATGGGAGATTACTAATCATATAACGGAGCGTCCCGCCCCCGCCTCCCGGTACAGCGGCCCCGCCAGGGCCCGGCGAGGCCACAGCCGCGTGCGTCTGTCTGTCAGTCTGTCAGTCAGTGTGTGTTCAGTGTTGTCGTCCGGCATCTGAAGGTGTTTCAGCTATTTGTTTTGTTGTGCACTTCTGTCCAGAATTGTGGAGTTTAATTAATATTTCAAGGTGTAAATTGTTCCAAGTGATCAATAAACCACTGCGTGTCTTTTTCTACATGTCATGTCTCTTACTGCCCCTGGCCAGGCCCCGACTACCTGCCCCCTGCTGCTATACCTGCCAGTCTGCCACCCCTGCCCATGGGCTGCCTTACAGAATATAGCTAGACCAACCACTCCATGTACATAACCACAGCTGTCATGTGTGTAACACGTGTGTTTCATGTGTGCCCCAGGGGATCAGGCCACATCCTCCTATATTCTCTCTCTATATACTGCACATATACTCTCTATATGGCATTTCATTGCATTCTTCACATTCATAGGGGGATAGACTAGCTGTATAAATCATCTTCCATGGCGCTCTACAATGAAGTAATATAATTACAAATTTCACGTGTTCATGACGTTGGAGAGTAGTCTAAAGATTTTGAGAGTCTCTGCTATAAATATATAGATATTGTTAGCAATTATTCCTGTATTCCTGGCTGGGTCATGGTGCGCAGCTGCGGAGAGGCTGCTGCCCTAGTCAGAGAGATAAGAGGAGTCTGGTGGCGCCGGGCCCGGCACATGCGCAGGTTGCAGGGTTAGAATAACTGGGCAGGGGGCAGTGACCTTTTGTGTCAGGAGTCAGGGGCCCGACCTGGACTTGTGCAGTGCACACTGACACTTGATCACTGGCCAGCACTGAGGCCATGTATTAAGGCGCGCTATAAAGGCAGCTTACATTTAGTACATGCAGCCATCTTCCTAATCATTGATCGAAACTAAAGACTTCCAGCTCCCACGTTAAATGATATATACTCCACCCCGCCCTAAATAATATCCTTTATGATTTTATATAAAATATAAATGCATTGGTAGGTCGATGTATTGTCCCCAGTGCAGAGCCACTAAGGGAAGCCTTTATTTCCAACTATTGCTTGTCTGTCCATCCACTGACTAGACTGTAAAAATACGTCAAAGCAACTGGACGTGCTGCTTTGTTCACTCCCTGTCTTTTGTATTAATGTTATGGAGAACTCCCCCGTCTAGATTCGCGAGCAATGGGGGAAATGAGCGAGAACGAGAAATGTTATGTATTTAAAAAAAAAAATAATTGCTTAATGGAAACTAAACTAATCTTAAATATATGCAGGAATCTATATTATTTCCAGGATGAAGATGTATAGTCCTCTCTTGGGCAATATGGTGCTGGGATATAACATCGAAAAATAATACTATCTGCCTAGTATGAAAAGATTAGACTTTCCATTCTCTTTATTTATTTAAATGTAAAAAAAGAAAAAAGTAAACAGCAAGTTCAGTTGCCCTGATTCATCCCTACAGATATACCATGACCTGGATGAATGAGAACCTCCACAGACCTATTTACTAAGCCCTTTAGCAGCTTCTATAACAGTCAGGCGATTAAAGGCAACGTCTACTTTTGATGGCATTTTTTAAAGTATATATTATTGTGTGCCAAAAGGATGTCCTCAAGGTGCTGAGCTTGTCTAGTATTTTATTTTTTCTTATGTAAGTAAATGTGTTCTACCGAAGCAGTTCTCATCTGTAATCTGTTGGTGTTGGCAACTGTACACCAAGCGCCTGATTTATCAAGCACTATGAGAAGGTGCACCACATGGGCATACATGGGCTCACCCTGCCATAAGTAAAAGTCTGTACTAGGAGATCTACAAGAAGACATAAGTGAGTCCTGAGAGAAGAAGGAGCTGCTGAGTGTATGTGAGTGAGCTCCCTCACCTTAGCAGCGGCCATAGCCGCATTGCTCTGTTTGTTCAGGGCTCACTTCTCACTTCTTGCAGATCTTGGTGTACGGTTGCCAATATCAACAGATAGTAAAATCTGCTTTCATAAAATACACATTTGCTAACACAATAAATAAATAAAAGGTAAGCTCAGCACCACGAGGACATCATTTTGGCACAAAAATATACACTTTCAAAAATGCCACCGAAAATGGTCTTGCTTCCAACTCTCCCCAACCTGTGTGACTAATTACAATTCTCTGTAAGGAGGTTTATTTACCCATTTACCTTAGGTGTGAAGACTTTCTCTTTCTCTTTTGGGGGTTATTTACTACTTAGATTTAAAAAGCTTTTTTTATCAGATCCGAATAGTTGTGGAAGACTTATATATTATATATTTTATTGTAATATACGAAATATTTATATCGATATTTTATAATGTAGGTGCTTATGTTATGTTAGTGATGGGAGAAGATGATGAAAAATCTTTTGCATTTGGGTTTTATAACGTAGAGCCGTTGATGGGGGCCCCAGATGTTGTCGATAATTCAGGGGCCCCCAGATGCTGTCATTCAGCGTCGATCCAAGGTCGGTCTGGGTATGGGGCTCTCCAGATCGCAGGACACATTAGGAACCGCTGCCAGCACAGGAAATCTCGGTGATTTTTAATTGCTTGGCTTCTGCCTCTTGTGGAGGGGTAATGGCTCTCCCAGCTCCATCTCAAGAGCCCTAGACAGGCCGGAGCCAGCAAACACGCCGCGTCTGACGTGGAAAGCTAAATGCTGAAGCCTGGCTGCAAGAAAGGGGGGACTGATGGGGAGATTGTCAGCTCGGTGACCCATCTGCCTGATAACACAGCACCCAGACACCACCACAACACCCTCATGATCATCTGGGTGCTCTCCTTCGGCTTATATCTAATCCAGCAGATCTGATGTCATGTTCCTGTAGTATACTGTCTATAAAATACAAGACAGCACCTTATTGTTACAGAGAGCTATTGGCATTTTTAGGCTAACAGTATATAATATTGCAATTTATTGCATTATATTCTGTTTACACGTATTCTAAAGCTTTTTTTTCACTTAGCAAACAAAAAAGTGAAATAAAACTTAGTTATCTTCTATTAAAAAAATCCAACAAGCCCTGGAGTAATTCTATAGGTGGGGACAAATTATTTTTATTGGTGCAGATTTTTTCTTTTAAGCCTATGGAGAATACAAACACATTTAGAGAAGATTTTAATGTGTCTGGGTTACCCATAGACTGCTGATATTTTTTAACTTATAGAACTTCAAACAGAAATATCTACCCTGAAATAAAATATCTACCCCATTAAAAATAATTGACATCTCACCTGAAGAACTACCCCATGACCTGTGAAGGGGGGTTTGGGGTTTTAAATAAAAGAAACCTGTATTTTTTTTAGTTTAGTTTACTTTATTGTATGCTGAGTGAGAAAAGTTTTCCAGAACTCAGGCTCCCCAGAAAATGAAAACAAAATAATTTGGATAAACCTCCTGTAAGAAAAGCTCAGCCATTTATTTATTTTTTTTCAGTTTTTTGATTGCTGAGGGAGTGAGCTCTGACTGCCTCTCAAAACTCAGCCTCTCCAGAAAAATTCAAAATCATTTGTATAACCCTATATTTTTAATTTTATTTTATTGTATTTGAATTTACATAGGCTGCTGTTATTGCCAAACATTTTAAAAATGTTCCATTTTATTGTATGCAGAATAAGATGAAAAATTTCACCATCTTTATAAACCTCTCATACATAAAATAGCTCAAATAACCCTTCTAATAATATATATATATAGTTATTTAATATATTTATATATTGTATAATTTTATTATTATTTATTTAATTGTGTCAATTATTATTAATGATTATTACTATTATTATATTAAAGAAATACATATATATATATATATATATATATATATATATATATATCATATATTATAATGATATCATGATAACTTTGTAGAGTAGAAGAATATTAAACCCAACTGAATCATTGTTTTACTAAATATGCAATTATAAGACTGTGAACAATTTAAACATTTATAACACTACAAGAGAGACATAGAAAATATTATAGTATAAATATGTTATATAATAACTATATACTGTAGAAGAATAAAACTCTAACTAAAATAAAAAAGAATACTATAATGCTGTATGTAATTGTAAGCCTAGAAGCACAAGCTAGTCACTTATAGAAGTGTATAAAATCTAGTATTATAGTATTGTCTCTTCAGAAGCAAATTATAAAACAACATTTCTATTCCAGCAGATATGGCAGAATATATATATATATATATATATATATATATATATTTCCCCTTAAGATGGTTGTGCCCAGGACCCACTTTAAAAGGCAGTATACACAATAATTCTAATATGTGCATGCCTCCCAACTGTCCCGATTTTCCGGGGATTGTCCCGATTATTGCACAAAATCCCGCGGTCCCGGACCGTTAATAAATGTCCCGGGACACCCTATGCCGTGGCGGTGTGCCCAGGGCCGCAACAACGCCGGCGCCTTTTGAACAAACACGTCCAGCGTGAAGATACTAACTTCCTGGCGTGTGGGTGAGTGTGCGGGGGAGCAGGCGCGTGGGGGGAGGAGGGCGGCTGTCTGGGTTGCGGATAAAAAAAAAAACGTACGCAGGCTGGCATGCAGGGGTGAAGGCAGCCGAAGGATGGAGCTGGAGGGCGTGACAGGGGGTGTGGTCGTGGGCATGGCAGGGGGTGTGGCTTGTCCCGCTTTCATATTTTCAGAAGTTGGGACTTGGGAGGTATGATATGTGGGATATATATACATGCCTCCCAACTGTCCCGATTTTCCCGGGATTGTCCCGATTTTTTAGAAGGATCCCGCGGTCCCGGAACATTACCAAATGTCCCGGGACCCCCTGCGCTGTGACACCCAGGGCCGCAATGACGCCGGCGGGAAGATAACTTCCTGGCGCGTGGGGTGAGAGAGTGGGGCGGGCGCACGGGGGTGGGTGGGCAGGCGCACGGGGGTGGGTGGGCAGGCGCACGGGGGTGGGGGGGCTACGTACCGCATGCAGGGGTGAAGCCAGGCAGCCGACATTGCTGGAGCTGGAGAGCGTGACGGGGGCGTGACGGGGGTGTGGCCGGGGCGTGACGGGGGTGTGGCCGGGGCGTGACGGGGGTGTGGCCGGGGCGTGACGGGGGTGTGGCCGGAGCGTGACGGGGGTGTGGCCGGGGGCATGGCTTGTCCCGCTTTCAAGTTTACAGAAGTTGGGAGGTATGTATATATATATATATATATATATATTATTAGCCTTCAAAAGAGGTATGAAAAATGTACTAATGTGGTTGCTTTACGTCTTCTATGGTATTTATAATAGAGCACTATACTAAGTGCCTGTATATACAGTATGTAGGTAGGGACTAAGCAGATACTGTTGTATATTCATTCCAGCAGCAGCTGTGTCTTCCAGGGTGACAGCAGGTCTGGGGCCTGGCTAGAGATAAGGCCTCTTATCTCCCCTCTCCTCCACAGACAGTCAGGCATTGCTATCTGGCAGCCATGGCGGAGGGGGTGTATTAGTCTCGTATAGGCTCTGTGTGAATATTTTCAGTTTATCCTCGAAGAAAGAGGAGGAACCGGCTTGTACATATTTTCCACTGGCCTGGTGCCCTCTCGAGTGGGTAATTATTGTTAATTTGTTATGATTGTCAAGATGGGGTCAGAGATAGGCCTAATGAGTGTGTGTTGTGAAGAGGAACATAGGTAACATCTTTTTGCCCTCAGGACTCAGAAAAGCTGCTGAGATATAATAGCCAGCAATGTCAGAAGGTTTCGCTGGGGCTTTTGGGTGGATTATGTGAGTGGAGAGGGGCCCTGTGAGGTGTGAGCAAGACTGCAGTCACCCCCCCCCCCCCCCAAGAGGAAGTCTCATCCACACACTTTACAAATGTATAGAGCATGTCTGATATGATGTCACTATAATATTTATGCTGAGCAGGGCTGTATGATATGCAACCAGAGATCAGTGAGATCACTGTCAGGGTAGCACAAGGTCCAACAGAAATGTTTTGGGTGAATGGACTTATATACTAAGGTCTGTTTATAGAGAGAAGAAAAGTGGAACTGAGAAAAGGTTTCATTTTTGGGGAAAGTAAGGTAGAGAGAAAGAGAAAAAATGACATCTGATATGTTGCTATGGGTAACCATTAGTCCAAGCCAGACAGAATTCAAGCTGACACCCCCTATGGATTTGAACTGTCAGTCATGAAATACAAGATCACACCAGACCATTAGATGACCATAGTCTCAGCAGAAAAGACCATGATATTGAGCTTCGTGACCCTCAGGATCCTAAAGTGTGGCACTGAGCCTCTCCCAGTTAAATTCTCTGCACAATAAAATGTAAGTTCTGGGTGAAACTGTTCTATTCTATACATTACAGGCATTTACCCTATACCAGGGCCGGCCTTAGGGTAAGTTTTGCTCTGTGTAAGATTTCAGGATTGCGCCCCCAGCAACACATATGGAGAGAAGAAAAAATTCATTATAGACGAAGGTGAAAAGAGAGAGGATGGGGTGAATGTGGAAAATCAAAAGGAAGAGAAAAAAAATGAGATGACATAAAAAGTGAGATTGAGAGAAAGAAATTGAATGAATGTGACAAGATGGGAGGATTGTGTGAAAACGAGAGAGAAAGTATAAATGAATGAAGGAATGATTTTGATAAGGAAGGAATGTAGAAAAACAAGAGAGTGGACGAGAAAGAGTGAGAAAGCGAGAGAGCTGAATAGGACTAGAAAAAGAGAGGAAAAAATAGGATTGCAGCGAAAGAAAAAAAAAGTGAGAGATAGTAAGAAAGAACAAGAGAAAGAGAGAAAGAACGATAGAGAGAAAGAAATAAAGAAGAAAAAGAAAAAAAATGAGAGAGAGGAAAAAAGAAAAACTGGAAAAAAGAGATGGAGGGAAGGTAAAATAGGAAGATGTAAAGAAGCTGAAAAGAGAAGCAGACTGGAGGAAGATGACACGAGAAAGATATAGGAAATGTAAACCCAAAATAAAAAAAAAAAAGAAGGGAATAACCCTTTCTTCCCCCATGGCACCCCAGAATTCCTTGGGCTCCGTTGCAGTGAAGGAGGGGCATGTACAGTCACTGTAAATTATGGGAGGGGCATTAAGGGGCACACATAGACTCAGAAAGATCAGAACTCAACCCCTGGGCATTTCTGAACACAGCACTGGCTGGGTGCTGCTGCGGGGGAGAACAAGTCAGTATCCTTTAACACTATTGCATGATTGTTTAATATTTTGTATATGAACACACTAGTTAGTGAGATAAGTTTGTGTTTTTCTTCTACTGGTAGGAATAAAGTCTTGGGGTGAAAGGTTTTGGAGTGTACCTTTCTACATTCCATTTTACATGGGGGAACTGTCCACCGTCAACTGATTGTCTCCTGTGCCAGCCTGTGGGGAAGGGTAGCATTACGTACTCTCATAGAAGAAGAGCTGCAGTAGCAATACGCTGTTATTCCAGGCCAGATGGGCTCAGCGCATAGGTCGCTAGAATCAGTTCTTCCCCAAAAAGGCAGAAGCGTACATTCAAAACCTGTCAACGCTGATTCTACTTCCTTTCTATTAAAGAAAGAAACAGACTTGGCTGGGGAGTTTTCGATGCATGGTGTATAAGTGATCTATCCTTCTAGTCTTAGGCCCTTATTTAACAAGGGATAGCGACAGGTAGCGAATGGTGAGCGAACGGCAATGACGGTCACCGCCACGAGAACGCCGGCTCCCCTCCGCAATCACACATTTATCAAGCCGATCCTACTTAGCGACTGACAGAGCGCCAGATAGCGAATCATTCATCATTCTTCCAGCCTCACCCCACAGCACCAGCGAGCGACCTTGAACAGCGACAGGTATGACCTCTCGCTACCTGGCGCTCTCCAATGCATTTCAATGGAGCAATCTTTAAATATTCTTAATTAATTGCTATTAATGTTTTTTTTTTTTTTTTAAATGTCAAAAATTCTGTGACCACTACGGCAATGTTAGATATTTTTTTTAAGGTAAAAAAAAAAATAAATTGTGCAGAATTGATATTACAGGTCTGATATTAATGTATTCATATTACAAAATGTTTTGAAAAACTTTTTTTTTTTAATCCAAAAATATGGTTGTTTGGGGGTTAAAAAACTACTTTTAACCCATCGCCGCCAGCGCTCTGGGGTTTAAACAAGCATTTCACTGCGCGAGAATTTTTTGAGCATGATTTGTTAATGAATATGCTGGGAGACGTTCGCTATGGCCGTTCGCTGTCATGCGCTCCCATACAGCGCGGAACGTGTCAAATAGCGACTCCTCACCTAATATTCAACATAACGCAAACCGACCGACCGAGTCGCTATCAACTACAGAACAACGGCCAAGCACAGCGACTACTAGCGGGTGCTCTGAAAATGCCGCTACTGTCGCTCATCTGTCGCTACCTGCTGCTATTAATGAATCGGCCTCTTAATCTTAGTCCGCTTGTTTTGTAATAGTGCTCCTTTAAATAACAGAAGGGATGAGCATGTTTGCTGTGTTGTAATATATAATGTGAGTGTATGTTGGGGGGTATAATCACTACGTTACGTAATTACCACGCTACTACACAACACTCCTTCTAATCAGATTTCCTTTGCTGTACTAAGAAACGTGTCAAAGGAGATCTGAATGAAGAATCTAGAGGTATGCTGTGGATGTGACCACGGTGCAGAGACGCAGCGATGGATCCAGGAAGCGGTAGATACATTGGCTGATCTGGGGGTTTCAGACAAATGGGCATACAAAAAAGAGTGAGACCACCACCCCTAGAGTCTTATAGACTCAAGGAGGGTGGTTGTTCTTCTTTGGCGTCATTGTCCAGGCCCACATCCATGCCCTGCACTCGCAAGGCCTGATCATCTTTTGCTTCCTCTTTCTCGACATGGCAACACCCCACCTTCATTGACAGTAATGACAGCACACCTCTATTGCAGTTAATGGAGGGGTGTGCAAGGTATTGACATACCCCCTTTGTTGCAGCCTCTGGAGGAGAAGTGGCAGCATTTCTGTGATGGTGGCGGGGGGTGACGCCACATCCAGAAGAAAGAAGTAGCGGATGACCAGATCCTTGTGGTTCGGCACATGGTTTTGGTGATCAGGTAAGACAGCCAGTGCCAGACTAGGAGCAATCATCTGTACAGTGCAAAAGGTAGTTTTTATTTTAGCCTGGGCAATGTCTTTATTAAAGTGGACCAAAACCCAGCTCAAGATTCCCGGGCCGATCGATTTCCTCCCTGGGCCATCCAAAATTGGGATGCCCCGTTGTGTGAAACCCCCCAGGTTGCTCCATTCACTTACCTCATTTCCTGGTCCCACAGCGCGCCTAAGAGCAGCGGCCACACCCCGCTCTCCCTCTAGCAGGGCCCATGCCAACGCCAGGCATTAGTGAATGGCCGGTGCGGGCACGTTCCCTGTTATAGGGAAGTGGAGGATTCGGCCATCAGAGCCAATGCTCTTGAACACGTCATGGGACAGGGAAGAGGTGAGTTGGTCTCGGCGTCCTGAGGGATTTCACACAGCGGGGCACCGCCGATCGGAGTACCCCGGGGAAAGGACCAAAACCCAGGATAGTCAAAATCCTGTTTTTCTTTTTTTTTTTGATTGACAAATATCATTTATTTATATAGTTGCACATATAGCTGGAGTAATAGCTATAGACCTCGCAGCTCTTTATTATCCTATTACTGGGGAAACAAGGATGTGAACTCTTTATCAAAAGATATTGCCAATCGACTGGCTGGAGGCACCGAAGTAGAAATAAAGCTTAACCTGTTGTACCCAAATCAATAGCAGAGGCCCAGTTTCCTCTGTAACCACACAGATAGCGCCATTCTGTCTAACAGAAAGGGTAGTTTTCTACATATATATATATATATATATATATATATATATATATATTTCTAAAACTTGTTTCATAAATGGAGAAGTGGTATCAAATGCAAAGGATATAAAAGAATTCACCTTTGGATTGGAGGAGATCTTTTCTACCTCAACATACATTTTATTTCTAATCCCCTATTCTTGCTTGGGTCTTAAGGTTGTTCAGTTCTCTCTCCAATTAAGCTGCAGGTGTTTTCCAATGAGGCAGAGACATTTACAGAGACATGGTTCACAATCTAGAAAAGATCATTCGCCTATAGCGTATCTGTGGAAAAGCTTGCAATGTAATGCAGAGAGGGTCCCCAGTACTGGGGAAGGACTCACCATATTTTCATGTGCAGCCTGCTTGCTAAAAATGTACAACCCATTTCTGGTGAACAGCTACATCACTTCCCAACCATCCTTAGAATTCTCCAATACCCTAGTGATTTATATTTTATCCCAATGGTCAGATTTGTATTTTCTGCTTCCCCATGTTCCCCAAATCCTCTGCTCAAATGAATGTCCTCTCCCCTCAGTCTATAATACACATCTCCAATTAACATAATACTATTTTAAACCAAACCTTTGATTACAAATGGCCAGCTCATATAAATAGCCCTTCAATCTTTAACAGTACCAACATAAAGCCCAAGTACCCACACAATACCCCAGTAATCAGCTTCCTCAGTAACTCACCTTCTCGCTGATTTTCTGCAGTTTAGTTCCAGGCTGCAAGTTTACAACAAAAGTGACCTCTGACTGACTCCTTCACCAATCCAGATCGAGACTGCTCCTGAAGGGACACTAAAGCCACCTCACCTGGCCCCTGTCTCCGGGAGACTAGCTAGTGGTTAAAAAAGAAACTCTTTTTGTCCTGGTAATAGCATGTTCTCCTGGCTGTGGCCATATGTTGCCCCTCCTGTAATTAAAGGGTTAGGCTGAGTAAAGGGGGAGGGAGTTGCTCCATTAATATTATTTATACAGGATATTTGAGGGCCTGGGAACCAATTCATCACCCAGTTTAACCCTATTATCACTGTAGAATATTCAGCAAACATGCATATGAATCCTGTACAGAAACTAGGGGCCTTGACGTGGCATGGGGTTTAATACATGTGATTGCAATTGTATGCAAACCAAGGCCCCTAGTTTCTGTACAGGATTCATATGCCTGTTTGCTGAATATTATACAGTGACGATAGGGTTAATCTGGGTGGTGAATTGGTTCCCAGGCCCTGAAAGATCCTGTATATTTTATAGTAATGGAGCAACTCCTTCCCCTATTACTCAGTTTGAATTGCTATGAGCACATACAGGGAGGGATTCAGTCAATATGGATTTCTCCCTGTGGAGTGTTCTAAAGGGAGGCTGGCAGCTTCCCAGGTGAGTAGCTCTGAAATATTTGATTGCATTGCATGTCCCAACCCAAAAATAGTAGGGACTCCACTAATAGCGGCGCCTTGACGTGACGTGGGGTTTAATACATGCGATTGCAATTGTGTTCAAACCAAGGCTCCTAGTTTATGTACAGGATTCATATAACTGTTTGCTGAATATTATACAGTGATGATAGGTTTAAACTGGGTGGTGAATTGGTTCCCAGGCTCTGAAAGATCCTGTATAAATATTAGTAATGGAGCAACCCCCTTTACTCAGTTTTTTCTGGCCTATAACTAACCCATGAGTTGCTGAGCCATGTCCCCAATGTGATTCACAACTGTTATAGCATTACAGGAGGATATCATAGGCATGGATGAGGATGTAACACTTTAAGCAATTTTGCAAAGGTTTTAGTATTGTAGGACATATTTTACAGCAGGGCATCAATATGGCCCTCACAGCCCTAATGCTAAGGCTATAGATATGCAGGAGAAAAACATGGGCTGGGATATACAGCAAGGGAGAGTGGTGTTAGAAGAGAAATGAGTGAATTTATGTGTATAGCAAGTTGGGCTGTGGGCTATACATTGCCAGCCCCAAAGCAGCGTGGCCCACTAGGAATTCTTGCTGTGCTCCCAATGGTCAGTCTGCTGCATAAGGGACTTTTGCAATTACCTGCAAGGCTATTTTACCAATATAATTTTACCCTGACCACCCATACTGTCACGTTATCCAATGCCCTCTTTATCGCTATTCTGCACTTTTACTCTCCTGATATTATACCATCAAAGGCTGCCACATTTCATCAAAGGGTCCCCTTGGCCATGCTGGTGCCATCCATAGTGTCTTAGGACTTGCTTTTAACATATATGGCCGTTGTATGCTTGCACACACATAGGAAACGTTCCTCCACATTTAACTCATTCGTGCAGTGAGACAAACAAGCAGAGAATGCACACGTATCGAGAGCAGTGGGCAGCCCTAGCAATGGTGCCCAGGGAGCAGCTGGGTGTTAGGTGCCTAGCTCAAGAGTACAACCCACTGGTCACAAGGTCGCTTCCCTACCTCCATACCATTACTGGCCCAGCAGTTTACAACAGAAAATCTTCTGGACCCCATACTGAGGCCTTAGGAAATATCATCCCACTATAGCAAGTGACTATAATTGTGCGAAACCTCTGGGTTTGCAGGGTCTGCTTATCTCTTCTATACTCTCACCAAGGGCTCGCTTCCAATCAGCGTTCTATGCTGTGCACATGAATAAATGGCATAGTGCTGAATGACAACAGAGGCTGGCACAGAACACAGACCCGCTGGGATCCCCCTTGAATGAATAAATGCGCATATAAACTTGAGCGATGACAGAGATGCCACCACAGCCTATGCATGCAGCATGGGATTGCCGTAAGATATGTTTATAGCTAAACTAGGGGATTTCAAACTGCAGAGCATCCCAAAACTAGTTGCCCAATGGCCAGCAGACTGGGGTCTGCCCTGGGATTTATTAGACTAGCTGGCCAGGCAGGGCTTTGATGCTCTTTAACATGTTATGAGATATTCCCCTGTGAGGTATATTAATATACAGTGTATGCTGCTATTGCCACTAAGGAGATCAAAGAAGAGGAACCCGCTCCCACCAATTGTTTTTATTTTAATTCATTTTAATAGTATGAATGATTATTTTTTAAATAATAGTGCCAGTCAAATAGATTAGGACTGATGAAAACAGAATTTTGTTTTAATTTAAGCTATATTTTGGGGTAAAGCTTCATTTTTTTAAATTATCGAATGAAACACTGATTGTTGTGTGACAGGCACAGCATAAATCACACACTCAAGATTAATATTAGATATTAAATTGGTTGTGCTGTGATACCTCACTGTAATGGTTGCTATGGGTTACAGATGTTGCACCTCTTGTTTGATTTGGCTAATTTCTATATGGTTATTCCACACACTGCATCTAGCAGCTAATGTATTCTGGCATCCTCCTCTATTATGTATCATATGTTCTGTATTATAACCCCCATTCCATATTTTCAAGGGCTTATGTTGCTTTGATGAGCAGGTCGTGCGGTGCTGATTGCGCAGCCTCATTCCTGGGCAATCTATAAGCTCTTACATGTGCTATGCATGACATCTGGTAATGGTTATGGGCCAAATCTCCCACTCCCCAGTATCTGTGCACAGAGCCCAGAGACACAATGACGTCACATCAGACGGGCCGGAGCCATGGCGCTGCTGGCTGGACCACAGGTTCGTGTCCCCCCCTCTTGGCTGGAATTTCGGATGATAGAAGGGCAGCAGATAGGTTCTCTTACAGCTCCCTGTAGAGATTTCCTCTTGTGAGTACATCGCCTCTATGGGGAATACATCATCCAGCCTCCATGGTGAAAAAAGGAGGGCTGTGATCTGGCCTATATAGCATCAGGGATGATGGCTCCTTTCCAAGGCAAACAGGAGGCCTTCTAATGGCCAACAGCAAGCTGTCATATTAAGTGAAACTTTTATGATAATTCCTGTTTGAGGAAGATGTGTTTTTAATCCCCGGTAGTTACTCCAAAGATGGGCCAAGAGAGGGGGGAACTTTGGGGTGTGTGCAGTGCACCTGCTGCGTCTGGTGTCTGGAAACATGCACTGGGGATACCTGGAGCCTGCTACTGAAAAAAGATGCTGGGGATCACAGAAATACCTCTAGAGATGTTAAAGGCCCCGACCAGCTTTACGAGTGAGTGTGGAGTATCATTTAGGGTTAGGGTGGATTTTAGGAATAACTAGCAAATTGTAGCCACAGACAGGCTTAGAGAAAACAAAAATGAAGTGGTCACCTTCACTTGATTTGGTATGCACTTCACATGGAACTCACCTTTCCACTTCTTTTTTTTTATATTCTTTATTTATCATTATCAAAATTTTTCACAACAGTCGTAGAAATACAGGACATTCCACATACAGTAAGTGCACAGCATTGTCAAGCATGTACAAAATCAAACATAGTCAGAAAGACATCATCTCAGCCAGACTATCCCCACCCGAACATCTGTTACGTTCTGCATGGGGGAGGGGGCGGTTTCAACGCCCAAGCCATGGTCAGAGCTGTAGAGAGTTTCCGAGGAGAGCCGGCCAATTAATATCCCTCCGAAGGCCGGAGTGACTCCCCCGGGGTGTCCTCATCCCCAAGTCGAACCGGGGGTCCCAACCCCAATCACTCTGGCACCAACACTTCTGCTGCGGAACCGAGAACCAGAAGGACAGGGACGGGGGGTAATAGAGGGAAGCATGTAAACGAAAGGGAGAAGAAGAAAGACATAAAGACAGGTAAGAGTGGAGAAGAAAGAGACTGTGAACCCACCCCCATTATTGACTGGCCTCTAATAACATTTTAAATTCCCGTGAGGTCGTAAAGATCGCCCAATTAGTCCACTTATGGTGGTGACCTTCTGAGGATTCATTTGCGCTGCAATTGGGCCTTCAAACCTCTCAATCTCTGCCACTTTACTCAGCCACATAGAGATGCTGGGAGGTGTTGGACTCTCAGAGCGAGGGGATACATGCCTTTGCGGTGTTCACCATCTGGCTAAGAAAAGATCTCTGATACCCTTAGGTGGGCAGCTCCGAGTGGTGAAGAAGGAAGAAGGCCGGGCCTTCGGGGACCTTCCAGTCCGTCATACGCTGCATTGCATCTCCGACCTTGGCCCAGAAGTTAGTCAACTTAGGGCACTGTCACGGACCAGGTGGAGCGGACTCGGGTGTGGATCCGCTTTAACTGTGGAACAGATGGCAGGTACCGCGTCAGGGGAGCGGAGTCTAAGAGGCCACCGGTATTCACCAGAGCCCACCGCAAGGCAGGTTGGTCTTGTGCGGCGAGTGACCCCCAGGTCGCTACCCCCAAACAGTGGCCCAGTCCCACGGCTAGCTGAGGCTCAGTGGGGTACACAAGAGGCAGGCAAAAGGCGTAGGTGAGGGCAGGCAGCAGAGGTTCGTAGTAAAGGTGAGTAGCCAAGGTCGGGGAAGGCGGCAAAGGTTCAGCGTCGGGGACAGGCAGAGGTCGGTACACAGGTGAGCAATCCAAAAGCAACTGATTTACCACTGGCATGGAAAGGCCAAGATCCGGCACTGAAGGAAAGGAAGTGCCTCTTTAAATAGGGGAAGTGGATGCAGGATTGGATGACCAGGCACCAATCAGTGCTGTACAGGCCCTTTAAATCTCAGGAATCCAGTGCGCTCGCCCTCTAGTGGACGGGGACGTGCGCGCACCTGAGCATGCGAGGAGGAAGCATTGGGGGAAGGGAGATAGCTGGGAGCAGCCATGGAGGTGAGGGAAATGCTGTGAGATGGACGAGGCTGGATGCAGCCATGGAGGTAAGTGAAGTGCTGCGAGATGGGCGTGCAGCGCTCGCCCTAACAGGCACTTCCAGAAAATATACAGTAGATTACCTCTGTCTCCATTACACCGCCAGCACATGGGGGGGACTGCAGGGAACCATTTATGCAGTAATGTGGGGACCCTGTACCACCTCGTGAGAACAATTACATTCCTTGTACCTGGTACAAGTAGCTGTTTTGTGTGCCAGGCGAATAATCTGCTTCCTGTGTTCAGACGAAAAGGTAACTCCCAGCTCCCCCTCCCACTTTGCGATGGACGGCAAGGGATCCTGGTCCTGGGGATTCACCAAGATTTAATAGGTAAATGACAGCACATGTTGGATAGGCCCCTTTTCCTCGCAGAGCCTCTCAACACCTTTCCACTTCTATTCTGGAAACCAGCTGCGCAGACTCATCCACTACACTGCCCTCAGCCAACAGGGTTTCTCTGGGTTGACTTGCATGTGCCATGTTACAGACCACACACACTCCACCCAGCAAAGCCTATTGGGTGCCAGTGATCAAGAGGGCAGCATCAGAGTTTGGACAGGGTGAGTAAAGTCTCTTGCTTCCTAAGGATTTCCTTGTGGACAGACATTCCAAATTAGGGTGCCTTAAAGGTGGGGACCTAAGAGCCACTGCTATTAATATAGACTGGAGGTCCACTTTAAGGGCCAAAAAAGCTGCTTTGAATAATGAAAGTAGCTAAAATAAGAGCAAGCCACTTTAGTGTGAGACCCATGTTATGCCTAAAATGGGCTAAAAGAGAACAAATGCAAGGGTTCAAGGTAATGATTGCTGCAGGAGAAAAAGGTGAGTATAAAGTTATTTTTTAGTAGCCTAGTAGCCTGAAAACCCAGAAAGAGCCATCAGGGCATGCAAAGCATGCCCTAACAATTTAAAAATATAAACCTTCCACCCAATGGAAAAATGGGGCCCAGGGCACACTGCCTCCATCACCTCTGCGATATGTACCCCAAAATACTGCTTGAGTGTCTCTTTTTGGCTGGAGAGTATCCACGGAGGGGAGAATGGTGGCGTGAGCTGATGATGGGGACCTGTGGTGGGGGCCCTGCATTCCCCATCACTGCTAAGCCCATTGGGCAAAGGAACTCAAGATTACCTGCTTGGCAGCAGGTTCCCATTCCCTCGCCAGGAGCTGGGTGTTGTAATCTCCACTGCAGCAAGGATTGTGAATTTGGGGGCAATCACAGCCTAGTGGTGAAGGAATTGATATTCTGGTTTCCTAGTGCAGAGCAAGAAAGTGTTGTGCAGAGCAAGAAATGGGTGTGCATAGCTTTATATATTAAAGAGGAACTTCAGAGGCCCTGGAGTCTAAAAGACCTGAATTGGGATGCCCCACAGTGTGAAACCCCCCGGATGCTCACATCCACTCACCTTCTCCCAGGCCCTCGCTGCGTCTCTGCGTTGTGGCCGCATCCCCGCTCATTTCTAGCCATGCATGTGCCTGGCCTTTCTGAATGAGCGGCTCGGGCATGGCTGCAGGGTGAGTGGGGATGTGGCTGGTGGTGCACTCATCTCCCTTCGGTGTCGCTCGGGAGCTTAGCCGTCCACGATGGCTTAGCCATCAGCAGCGATGAAGGGAGCCAAGTGACAGAGCGCTGATTGGCTGAGCGCCTGCGTCAAGGGAGTGGAAGGAAGGTTAGTGTATGGGGCGACCTGGGGGATACACACAGTGGTGCATCCCAATTCAGGATGCCCCCACACAGAGGAACAAAACACGGGGAAGTGAAATTCCTTTGTGTTGTTCCGCTTTGAAGTCATTGTAGTTTTTACATTTTGTATCTTTTTTTTAAATTAAAAAAGTCATATTAATCCCCAGGCACTGGGGTACCACTGTTGCTCCTTCCCTGCTGGAGTGGTACGGGGAGGTGGAGAGCATTAAGAGGATGGAGGAGCTGACATTAGAGAAGGTTGAGGAGGGTACCCAGAGGTTCCTCATGACATGGACTCTCTGAGAGGTGTGTAGGGGTTTCGCTAGAGTTTCGGGCGCTTCTGGAGCATGTGTAGTGTGGGGGGGGGCGATAGTGTGGGAGATGTGATTTGTGGTCGGAGTGTGGTGTGGTGGGTTGGAGGGGCGGGGTCCGGGCGTGGGACTTCGGGCCTCGGGGTTCTCTATTCCTTCTTATCCGCTCTTCTTGTTTCCCCTTTTTTTTCTCCCTTCTTTCTCTTTCTTCCTTTCCCCTCTATCTTTCTCCTACGTTTCACCTTTTCTGATCTCGGGGTGGAGTAGACATGGCGGTTCACGCGCTAGAAGGGCCGTCCAGGGATGAGACTATATGAAGGGAGATGGCCACCACATATCATGGGGGAGCCGGAGCGACACAAGTGGTGCTCGCAGATGCTAGAATGCAGATCCCCTACGCACGGAATAGGTTATACTTCATGATGAGGAAGGGATGGGGATCAGATCCCTGCAGGCCGAACAAGTATGTAGTGTTGTATTTGGTTGCCGTGTGACCTTCTCCCTGTGATTCTCTATTCTCTTTTTTCTAAATACTGTCCTGTTTAAATGAAAAATTCAATAAAGATATATTGAAGTAAAAAGTCATATTGTAGGCAATTATCAGCCCATTGTGTTGGATTGCATTTTGCGCTGTCCTAAACTATTTTCCATGTTTAAATTGAAGAAGAAATGGGTGAGATCTAGGTTTACAATTTCACATTATTGTTTATCTTCTGAAGCAAGTGAGTGTGGAGCTGTGATGCTGTATAATAATCAGCATAATGGGCGGGGCATGAAAGAGCCTGAAAACTTGCTTCAGACACCCTGGTTGTGCTCTTTCCCACTCTCCCTGTTGCTAGGCAACATTGCGCATGCCCACACTCCCATATGCACCTGCACACACCCCCAGACGTGCATGGCCTCATTCCCAAATGCACATGTGCACGCCCCCAGATGTGCATGCCTGCACTCCCATATGCACATGCCTGCACCCCCAAATGTGCATGAATGCACTCCCAGATGCACATGCCCACATGCACAGATGCACATGTGCACACTCCCAAGTTCCCAATGCACATGCAGGAACTCCCATATGCACATTCATGCACTCCCAAGCGCACTGGTGGTGTGTGCATGTGTGTTTGGGAGTGCATGCATGCATGCCTGGGAGAGCACGCATGTGCATCAGGTGTGCGTGCATGTGCACTTGGGAGGGAACACGTCTGGGAGTGTGTATGTGCATTTGGGAGTGTGCACATGTGTATGTAGAATTAATTTTATACACACATGCGTGCACTCCCAAATGCACATGCACACTGCCAAATGCACATGCACGCACCCTCAGATACTCACTCTCCCAGATGTGCACACCCCCTGCTGTGCATGCATGCACTTCTGGATGCGCATGCCTGCATTTCCAAATGCGCATGCCCACGCTCCCAGATGTGTGAGTGTGTACACTCAGATGTACATACGCACTCCCAGCCACACATGTCCGCTGTCAACCAGTTAGGAACGTGGAAAAGCACTATTTCTTGCATTTTGCATTTATGAAGATGGACCTTCTAAATCAGGACACCTTAGGTCCTAAGCTTCTTTTATTTTTGTTAGTAAAATAACAGTTTACTAATTCTACTGACTCTCCACAGATAACAAGTCTTGTGGTAATTGAGGGTCAGCTGGTATCACCCAGAACCAGAGAACCTACAAAACCCAATGGCACCAGATCTACCCTGCTTGTAGAGCCTCAGAGGTTGCCTTCCCTAAAGGAACCAAAATGACATGGCATTGTCAGGCAAGGATCCAAAATGACTGTTGCATTTAAGTAATAGCAGTTTGGGATCTGCTGAGGTCTGTCGGAAGAAGTTCAAGAAGGCAGTTTTCTTAATCACATGGATTTTGAAAAATCAAAAACTTGATAAGGAATAAAAAGGCCCAGAGAAGTTTCCCAGTACTCCCATGACCCTAACAGATAATTATGCTCTAGGGACCTCTGAGTACTAGGAAACTGCTGAAAACCCCAAAGTCTTCTTCTTCTTATTATTTTTTAGGAATTTGACAGAAAGTAATCTGTCCCTCCTGAAGTAGATCAGCTATTCTCTCTCTTTGGAACAGCAGCCTTAACAGACCCAGATGAGCAATGCTTTGGCTTTTTGGGGAAATTGTTTTATAGTAATAGGATTAGTGCTGTGTCTGGCTTTTGCTGTTTTTTGGCATTTGGAAAGTGGTTCATCAGCAGCATCACATTACGTCATATGCTATGGCCTATGTGCTGTTAAAAAAAGAGTTCTTGTATTGCACACATCAACACTCTAGGTCATGTCATCTGTAAGGTTGTCCTAGAAACTAATGGCCATTAAAATGTAATTCTATTTTAATTTTTTGTAAGACCCCAAGAAGAGTTACTGCCTGTCCCATGTCCCTCTTCTCTGTTTCCTGCAGCACAGGGCAGAAGCTGTAGCAGGGTTCCAAAGTTTACATGATTTTAAATGTTATGCCCCCAGAACCACGCAAAAAAGTGGTCTTACAGCCACTTTGTCCCTTGGTGCTCTCAGAGTGAGTGAGCGAAGCAAGCCAATGTGGCCCCACAGCTGTATCTGACCAAAGCACAGCTTGTTTAAGAGTCATAAAGCTGCACCATGACATGCCCTTCCCAGATCAGCCACAAACCCAGAAAAGAAATTGGTTTTGCCTAGAATACATGAGGTTATTTACATACAATAAGAGATTTTAGGGTGCTTTAAAATGAGGTGGGAGAAAGTTAGTATTTGCTTGGGCAGGGACTTTAAAGTGGACCAACACCCTCCTTGATCGGCGCCCGGGAATCTATAAGATTCCCAGGCCAATCTGAACCCTCCCTGCGGGGCATCCAAAATCGGGTTGCCCCGCTGTTTGAAACCCCCCAGGACCCCCTCTAACCTTACCTTACTCCCGGTCCAACGGCGCATGCGCGGGCCGCATCTCTCGCTTCTCTCTAGCAGGGCGCGGGCGCACTCCCTGTTAGAGGTAAGGGCGAGATGGGGCCGCGGAAGTGGACCAAAAGCCAGGATAGTGAAAATCCTGGGCGTTGGTCCACTTTAACGATGCAATCTCTCTTTGTTTGGTCATGGCTTCCCTGGAGTTTTTATCATATGTGAATTTCATATTATTCCAGGACATCAAAATTTTCTACGTCTTGCTGTAGGAGAACATCACTAGCAAATTGTGGCCCAACCCTTTGAGTTTGCAGCTGTCCCAACAGATTTTACTAAGAAAATGTCAAACGTCATGGTGGGGGATGAAAAATACACCTTGCTCCATTTTTGGACAACTTCTTGGTGATGTGGGATAGTCAGAGACATTCAGATATTGGGGTTGATTCAAAGCCAAAGCCACTCCTTTTTCAGGAGAGAAAACTGCCATTGACCTTTCATTGTCTACCTTGGGGCTGATTCAGAGCCAGGTGAAAATTTAAACATGGTAGACAAATTCTAGAGAAAGGAGTAAGAGTTCTCACCAGGCTCTGAATTGACCCAGAGAGGTCACACCGGCTTCACCAAATATTTAAAATGACCCCCTATGTGCCTTACTTATGATATGCGCCATTTAGCATCATTTTGGTGGCTTTAGAACCAGATTTTTGTCCTTTCTGGCGCTGCGATTTGGACTACAATAGCACTAGAGGTCACAGCGCCCGATGTTAACTAATTTGCGCTAGGTATTGGCCGGCCTGTGTCAGTGCCCGTTGGACCTGACAGCCGATTATACCAGCGCCAGTGAGCGCCACTTTGAACCGCCGTTTTTCTGGCGGTTCCTCCTTGAACAGATTGGCATATTTTTCCAGCGCTGGTCAGTGTTTCATCATTACAGTTACAAGAAATCAC
Organism: Gastrophryne carolinensis; assembly: GCA_027917425.1. Taxonomy (NCBI): domain Eukaryota; kingdom Metazoa; phylum Chordata; class Amphibia; order Anura; family Microhylidae; genus Gastrophryne; species Gastrophryne carolinensis. The sequence goes on from CM051234.1 coordinate 134,098,304, forward strand.
TGCTGGGGACAAAGGGGACAAACTTTAGAGTGCGTTTAGGCTGCATTTTAGTTATTGCCAAAATTATACATTTCTAAAAAAGAAGCCATGACAATGCAAGTTCTGTACAAATAAATATGTGTATAATTTATAATAAGCATAAAACACTTCAATCCAGTTCTGCCCATTGTGCTCTATGGGATCTTGACCTACAGCGCCAGGTTTCATCTGGAGCTGCTTCAACCACAGCATCCAGCATTGCAACCTTTTGGGAGCTAGTGTTAAAAAAAGATGCTGGTGTCCACATCGTCGCTGACGTTTTTTCTTTCTTAAATTGCACGCTGAGGTCCAAAAAGAGGCGCTGACTTTCCGTTTCTATGTGAGTAAAGTATGCTAAGTAAATTGACACCATCCCCCCCACACTCACGAATGCTCCTCCCCTTGTATACATAACTGGCCAACTTGTAAGGAAACAAATCTTTAGTAATATAGTACATGAAATTCCTCCCCCTTTAAAAGCCCCCTTTCCCATACACTGCCTTTTCATCAGTGTCATATCAGTGTTTTGTGTTCCTTTTAAAATGCAGCAACCTTCTATCATACCTTCCAAGTGTTCCTGATTTGGAACGACTGTCCCTGATTTGAGTCCATGTCCCTCTGTCCCTCGTCATTCTCATTTGTCCCTCTTTGAGGTGTAACATGCAGATCTGCAGAAATAAATGATTAATTTGCCCATTCAAAGTGTTTATATTGTTGTAACATCCTATCTCCTATATACCCCTCAATGAGGGGGCATGGCCTAATTTTTTTTTTTTTTTCAATATAAGTTTATTCAGGTTTTCAAGGTTAACAATGAACATCGAAACACAGCAGGGTAGCAATGACAGGAAAGATAACCAACATAGACATGTCGATCCACAGGTTCAACTAATTTAGATCTAAAGCAATAACATTCAAGTCGGTGTCCGCCCGCACCCACCCCCCGCCCCATCCATCTGGCCCTCAATTACACATCATATCGAAGTGAGCCGTACTCCGACCTGGGAAATAATAGTCTTGCCAACCTTAACCTTCAACTGAAAGCCGCGATCCACATATAGGGCCAGTCTGGGGGTCCACCAGGCAGCAACAATTACGGTTCAGCAGATCCCATAAGGGCAGAAATGATATGAACGGGATCGGGCCGAGCCATCATAATCCCCTGCAGACCTCCAATGAGGATGAAAGGAAGAAATAGCTAGAGAAGAAGAAAAAAAAGGGAAGAAAACTTGAGAAACACAGGGGGGAGGGGAAGGGACAAGAAGGGACACAGGTGGGTAAGAGGAAAGGAGGGGGGAAGGCGGAAGAGCACAGCCAAGCTCTGTCTATGGTACTTCGGAGGACAAGCGGTTGTCTCTATAATCAATCCACATGGCCCAGGTCATCGTGTGCTTCTCCTGCATGTCCTTGGCCTCCAAAGTCATCTCCTCCATTCTGCGTATAACCTCCACCTCCCAGGACCATTCCACAAATGTGGCATGGCCTAATTTAACAATTGTCCCTCTTTCCCACCCTGAAAAGTTGGAAGGTACGCCTTCTATGCCTCTGGCATCCCTTCCATGGCTTCCTGTGGCCCACAGTCCTCCCATTCCTACCTGCAATCTTCTCATGCCTCCCTGTGACCCACAGTTCGTGCCACTCTACAGCCACTACGTGCCCCCCTTGCTCACTGAAGCCATTCCATGTTGACTTGTGGGCCCCTCTGGAAATGGAGTAATGATCGTCTAATGATAATGATTACCCTATTGTTTTTCACTGCCATGGAAGATGATGGTAATTTACAAATAAACATTAATAACATTAATAATAATAATAACATATACCTTGTAAATAAGATGTTTGTTTGAACCTTGAAACCTTGTTTCACTATTTACGCAGCAGGTTAAAAATGAGCAAATATGGCATAGGAAGTTGGTGGAACAGAGAAGCGCACATTAGCGCTGTTACATCCAGCATAAGGGGCAGTAGATACACAAACAGGCACTGACATTGGCTGGCCTACAGGGAAAGACCTGGTGCGCTAATACAAGCTGATCATTAAAGCTGCAGCCATTCAATGCCATCTTACGAAAATATAACAGCGGCCAAAAAAAAAATGAACGTACCAAGTCAGCAAAATGGCACAGAATGGCGCACGTCATAAATCAGGCTCTGAAAGACATACAAACAAATATGTTATCATTTAATATTAGCGGCGGGTGCGTGTAGCTTCCATTGATTGTAAATGAATTGTGACCCAGAGGCCAGCATGTGGCCCGCCAGCCGAGAAGAGCTGGGATTTCTAGTTAGACAACAGCAAAGCTTTATTCCTGATAAAACCATTCATGTTGTTTCTGTCAGTCCTTCTGTGTTGATCTTAGAGGCCAAAACCTTAAAAATGTGTGAGGCAGTGGAATTGGATTACAATAACATATGGAACAAAGTTTGTTTATTTCATGGAAATCTCTACAATAATTCCATAAGCAACCACATTCCAGATGTATCTTTTCGGCAGAGATAAATGTTTCCAATGTGTAACAGTTTGAAGGCCAGGTTAGAAATATGTAATTAAAAACACAATAATTCAGACACACCCCATTCCCTTTTGAATGCACACAATGTCCCCAACAGCCCCCCAGGGTGAGCACAATGTGGGCGACAACATAAAAAACAACTCAATGGTGGGTAATCTACAAATCACTCAGGTCCATGGCTGCCACCAGGGCCGGATTAAGTGTGGTGGAGGCCCCTGGGCACAAAATCTGGGGGAGGCCCCAGATACAGTATTTTATTTTTTCTTTAAAATAATAGTCCAGCCAAGTAACTGATTGGTGGTTGTCTGGCACCCGCCTACTTACTGGAACGCCAGATCGAGTCCCTTGTGCCACCCTTGTGTGGGTGTGTGCTACTTGGGAACTCCTTCCTTCTGCTCGGAAAATACTTCATTTTTAGGAGAGAAAACTGCCACTGACTTTTATTGTCTACCTGGTGTAAATTTTCACCTAGCAAGGTAGACAATGAAAGTCAATGTATATGCAAACGCACACCAATGTGCAATTCTCCGCAGGACAGTTCAAATAGATCCAATCCAATTCACCACGTGAATCTCCAGACTTATTGATTAAATGTGTATCCACCACCTGACACACCACACACGTACCAGATACAAGTTGGCAATGCGCTTCTCAATGTATCATCAATTGTTTCCTTGTTGATTTGTATCCATGTGACCAAAAGGATAATCTTTCTTTATATCATTAGATTATTCTTTGTTTCCATATAATCACCAATGAATTTGTTTAAAAACAAGGAGTTCCTCATTTATTTAGATTAAGCATGAAAGATAAAATATATATAACCGCACATAGCGTATTACAATAATCACTAATTCCAGTGCGCAAGATATATGAACTTCTTACCAAATTAAGATCAATTACAAGCGTTGTTGCGAGGGATCTTGATAATGAGAGTATCATTCCTCCATTATAACCCTCCTTTGTGTTTTAAGCATTACAGCCAGCACGGCGCATGTGTATCCAAGTCCTAGGCCTCCGGACTGGGCAAGCGTCGGCTGTTTTCGGAGGTCACGTGATTTGGCTTAGGCTCCGCCCAACGCGTTTCGTCACTCTGACTTATTCATAGGTGCACGGAGCGCAACCAAGAGACTGCACTTATAGCCTCGTATCTAAATGATTATCGATTTGCGCTCCCTATGCCAGCGCAATCTATCAATGGGAAGTGAATAATATTATATATTAAGCTATAATTATACATTTTTTTAGGTTTATCTAATTTAGGAGGAATGAAACTTTGCATCATCTCTCCTTGCAACATTAGTAAGACTTCTATATCAGCAACTATTCTAACAGTATATTAGCGCATAAAGTTAAGCTTATTAAAACATGTATATATTAAAACATCTTATGTTTCAAACATATAACATTTTTATCACCTGTATACACAAATGCTAAAACTACTAAACATATTGTATACAGTTTATTTACTTAATAATATAAGTGAGATATTTCCTTTCAACGACGGGCCAATTATTTCCCGTTTACCATCAAAATACTTTATATTAATTTGATTATATTTTTATTTGTTTCATCGAAAGGAAATATCATCATACCTTAAAAACAATGATTAAACATATATTTACTTGTTAAAAAAAACAGATTATTAAACATTCACTAACATAATAAAAACCAATTAACCTGTTAGTACATATAGTAAAATAACATTAAATAAAACAATTTATATCAAATTCAACATTCAATCCACTAGGTTGAAAGTCAATGGCAGTTTCTCTCCTAAGAAAAGGAGTTTTCTCACCTGGCTCTGAATCAACCTCTATGTATGTGTAACAAATCTGTATAGGTTACATTTTGAAATATTTTTTCTAATAAAAAAAAAATAAACAGCATCAGGTGGAGAATTGCAGCAATCAGGTAAATTACTTTATTTTAATTCCTAAATTGTGCTTAATCCAGACCTTCAGTATCATTTAATGAAAAGCCCAGCACCTAAAATTAATATATTTTATGTTTTTAGTCACTTTTTATTCTTTCCCCCACTGAGTTGCAATTCTGTTCAGGACTTTAGGGTACGGGGGCCGCCATCTTGCCTCAGAAGCATCAAATACTGAGGAGAGGGGGGCAAAAGCGCAGAGGGGCAGGTTATACTGTAGCTGTGCTCTGCACAAACAGAGCAGAGCTGGGGTCAGGAAAAGGTCAGTGATCCCAAATTGCAGAGCGGCATAGTCAGAAGCAGGCAGCCTGAGACTTCATGAGCCGCCATCTTGGATGTTTAAAGGCTCAGAAAATGCAGTAGATGCAGGTAGGATGATTGTTAATGTGAGCAATGTGTATGTACAGAGTGTGGGAATCATATAAGATAGACTCTTATTCAGGGTGAACGTGGATTTCTATAGATGTGACATTAAGGATCTGCTGCAGGACAGCATAAGTCTACCACAGAACTCTCCCGAATATTGTCAGTGCCTGAGACCTACCAGTAGAACTTACTCTGGGAGCTCACCCCACACTTAGATGTAAGTATTACTGGATTATATTCAGGGCCTGTCCATTAAGCCAGACTGTATTGTCACTGTGCATTTGGGACGCAACAAATGCGCTATACATAGTTCAGGTCTTAGTGATAAAAAGCCCACCGGGTGATTCCCTGGTGACCCTGTGCGCCATTCCTGGTCACCAACAGACAAAGAAAGATGTATGTTGAAATGACTTCAGCAGACCTCTTTTGTACCTGGAGTTTTACATATCTCCAGGTCAAAAGAAACCAGATCAAAGGCTGATCAGGGATGGGCTGCACTAGGTAGGGAGCGTTTACATTCCCTGACAGTGTGGAGGCACTTGAAAAGCCACAGCACTGTAATTGGGGGGGGGGGCATCTGGGACCTCCCTGTGCCTTCAGGCCCCATACAACAGTCAAAGAGGAGTCTCTGTTCCAGGGTCATTGTCAGCCAAAAGTAGGGATTTCAATCCCTCCCCACTGTATCCAAAATGATTTGTTACAAACATACAATAGCCTCGATTCAGAGACACATTTGTCCGGACTTCCGTAGCTGTCTGTGAAAGTTTTGGTGGGTGTTTGTCATTTTTTTGCTTTTTTTCGTCCATTTTCTACTCGCACAAACGTTTGGGAATGCACTTCCGATGATCGGAAGCAAATCGGAACATTTCCGTTAGTTCGGATCATTTTCCAAACAAAATCGGAATTTTTCCGTTCGTTCAAAAAACTTCCGTTGATTCAGAGAGCTGATTTCCGACAGATCACCAACCTATAAATCCGTTTCATTTCCGATCCACTTACGAGACCTTTGAGGGCTCGGATTGCTATTGTTGAACATGTTTCGCGGCTATGTGGAGGAGTCTGCGCGCCTTTAGCACCAAGGCATTGCATGTATCAGCATGGCCGAGGCCATAAATTGTATAGCAATGCATACCTGAATCCATACATTTCATGTATGCCTTATAGAACCATTTTAATGCTGACCTTAATTAGTCCTTAGCATGTAAACCTTTATTTTTCCACACATCCATATAATTGCTATATTTTTTTAGACTTATGTCCTTTGTGAATTATATTTGGATTGTTGAACTTGAATCCTAATTTGTTGTAGGAGTTCTTGTTTTAGTCGGTTACCTTTGCTTTGTGTAATTATTTTATATTTGGTTGCAGGAACTGCAAGATGTGCCACTCGCCCTTGCTCCTGATGCCCGTTCTTTGCCTGCAGAATGCGGGCCAGGAGTTCTCTAATCGGGCCCTATGCAAAACCCGGGCCGTGGTAGCGAGGGCCTTTGGGCTTTTGAAGTCCAGATTTAGGTGTTTGGACCATACGGGGGGGGGGGGGGGACTGCAATATGACCCCAACAAGGTTATACCAATAATTTAATTTACGTTTTTTAACAGGGACCACACATGCCAGAGTGGCACAACTGAGTGTCAGGGTCCTTCAGTTGGTGGGCGAGATGCAGGAGCTGCGCGACACGTTGGGGACCACAGATGAAGAATAATGTTATGTGGCCTGCCATTGCTATATATTTTGTTTTTTTATAGTTGTTAAAATTTGAAATTTTCAAAATTTTTAACAATTTTATATTTTATGATGGAATAAAAAAAAAATGTTACATTGTCATTTCATTTACAAAATACATTAACATAAAACTAATGGGCCCAGAAATATTTAAAGATGAATATTCACATGATCGAGAAGTGATTTGGGTAAGTTTTAGGGGGCTAAAATGGAAGAAGAACCTAACAAAGAAGTGGTGTGGGTGAGCTTTAAGGGTCCAAAAGGGAAGATGGAGGATAGTGCTAAGTGGTTGGGGTGAGCTTTAAGGGTCCAAAAGGGAAGATGGAGGATAGTGCTAAGTGGTTTGGGTGAGCTTTAAGGGTCAAAAAGGGAAGATGGAGGACAGTGCTAAGTGATTTAGCTAAACATTGTAGTAGAAGTGAGGGTGGCAAATATGTAGGCGAGCACTTTAATGAGTAAAGTTTGTAGTGCGCAGGCGCAAGATCGTAAGGATTTCCGTCTGGACGAATATTTATTGAAAAAGGGAAACAGAATCAAACGGGAAACATAAATGATTCGTTGGAGGATACGATGGGAAAAGGGCAAAAACGAAAGCCTACGTTGTAACATGTGAAAATGAAACGGAAAAGTCTGGATGGAAAATGACATCCTCGTATTCGTAATCTGCCGTACGAACGGACGGAAACTTTACAGAAGGTTTTCAATGCATGCATTGAATCGCTTGAACGCTCATACGAGAACGGAAACATTTCACAGATCGGAACTAAAACGGAAGTTTTTTTTGTCTCTCTGAATCGAGGCTAATGTTATGTTTGTATTTTCTAATGGTGGTGCAGGGAGGCCGAGGAGCCCTGGAAAGGTGAGGCAATGCGGACATTCACAAAGAGGGTCAAACAGTGGGGCATCCCAAATTTCTTTAGACCCCAGGACCGGCACTGTAGCTGGTTGGGCCTCTTTAATTGTGGGACTCAGGGACTGCTGGTGGGGCATGTCAGGAAGCCTGATATCCATTCCCCTACTTAGCGACATTAACGGGGAAAGCTGACTTTTGTGCACTTTTCCTAAGACATCACATTGTACCAGAGGGCACGAGACTCCCCACTTACCTGCCACACGCTCCCACGCTGCTGTTGGTTCACCTGAAGCACTGGTACGAGAAGCATGGCCTGAGGGCAGAGCATGGACTGAAGGCAGAGCATGGACTGAAGGCAGAGCATGGACTGAGGGCAGAGCATGGACTGAAGGCAGAGCATGGACTGAAGGCAGAGCATGGACTGAAGGCAGAGCATGGACTGAGGGCAGAGCATGGACTGAAGGCAGAGCATGGACTGAAGGCAGAGCATAGACTGAAGGCAGAGCATGGACTGAAGGCAGAGCATAGACTGAAGGCAGAGCATGGACTGAAGGCAGAGCATGGACTGAAGGCAGAGCATGGACTGAAGGCAGAGCATAGACTGAAGGCAGAGCATGGACTGAAGGCAGAGCATGGCCTGAGGGCAGAGCATGGACTGAAGGCAGAGCATAGACTGAAGGCAGAGCATGGACTGAAGGCAGAGCATAGACTGAAGGCAGAGCATGGACTGAAGGCAGAGCATAGACTGAAGGCAGAGCATGGACTGAAGGCAGAGCATAGACTGAGGGCAGAGCATGGACTGAAGGCAGAGCATAGACTGAGGGCAGAGCATGGACTGAAGGCAGAGCATAGACTGAAGGCAGAGCATGGACTGAAGGCAGAGCATGGACTGAAGGCAGAGCATGGACTGAAGGCAGAGCATAGACTGAAGGCAGAGCATGGACTGAAGGCAGAGCATGGCCTGAGGGCAGAGCATGGACTGAAGGCAGAGCATAGACTGAAGGCAGAGCATGGCCTGAGGGCAGAGCATGGACTGAAGGCAGAGCATGGACTGAAGGCATAGCATAGACTGAAGGCAGACCATGGACTGAAGGCAGAGCATGGTCTGAAGGCAGAGCATGGACTGAAGGCAGAGCATGGACTGAAGGCAGAGCATAGACTGAAGGCAGAGCATGGCCTGAGGGCAGAGCATGGACTGAAGGCAGAGCATGGACTGAAGGCAGAGCATGGACTGAAGGCAGAGCATGGACTGAAGGCAGAGCATGGACTGAAGGCAGAGCATGGACTGAAGGCAGAGCATAGACTGAAGGCAGAGCATAGACTGAAGGCAGAGCATGGACTGAGGGCAGGGCCGGATTAACGTAGGGGCGGATGGAGCTGCCGCTCCAGGCCCCTACGTTAAAACAGGCCCAGCAGCCTGCAAACGCGGCCCGAAGAGCCCGAAGAGCATGAAGAGGGCCGGCCCTGCACTGTCACAGGCCGGCCAGCTATAGTGCCACAGAGCGGAACAAAAAGTGTCAGCATTGTTTCCCCCGCGGAGGCCGGCCCCCAGAGCACAGCTATCGCTTCCGCTTCCGGGGGGCGCAGTGCAAATCTGAGGGAGTGAAGAGCATGCAGCCAGGCTGCAGAGATGAGAGGTGACAGAAGGAGAGAAGAATCGGAGACAGAGGGTGCTGAGTGGAGGTGGCGCAGCAACGCAGCAATTCAGTGTGAGTGATTTGCTGTCTTAGTTACATATGGGGGGGGGCAGAGACAAGTGAGGAATGCTGTCAACTAAAAGCAGCCGAGAGTGACACATTGCTCGGAGCCGGAGGGAGGGCATAGTGAGGACTCACATTCAGGAGCCGAATGTCTGGATGGATGGTAGGCTGTCCCTGCAGCGTCACTCCCCCCTCTGTATCTCTCTGAAGCTCAGCAGTGATGGGGGACAGACAAGGAAGCGCCTTCTCCCCACCTCTCCTCCTCTGCGCAGCACAAGCCCTTCACCAGGAAACAGAATGACGTGAGCTGCTCCTCTAATGCTCTGCTCCATGTGCTGACAGGAGACACACACACTGCTGCAATGAAAAGGTTTTAAAGTTGTACAGTGTGTGTGTGTGTGTGTGTGTGTGTGTGTGTGTGTGTGTGTGTATGTGTGTGTGTGTGTGTGTGTGTGTGTGTGTGTGCTGTCTGCATCCTGGGGAAGAGGGGGGGGGGGGGGTATATATTGCTGTCTGCATCTTGTAGTATGTGTGTATATATTGCTGTCTGCATCTTGTAGTAGGTGTGTATATAGTGCTGTCTGCATCTTGTAGTATGTGTGTATATATTGCTGTCTGCATCTTGTAGTAGGTGTGTATATAGTGCTGTCTGCATCTTGTAGTATGTGTGTATATATTGCTGTCTGCATCTTGTAGTAGGTGTGTATATAGTGCCGTCTGCATCTTGTAGTATGTGTGTATATAGTGCTGTCTGCATCTTGTAGTATGTGTGTATATAGTGCCGTCTGCATCTTGTAGTATGTGTGTATATAGTGCTGTCTGCATCTTGTAGTATGTGTGTATATAGTGCCGTCTGCATCTTGTAGTATGTGTGTATATAGTGCCGTCTGCATCTTGTAGTATGTGTGTATATAGTGCTGTCTGCATCTTGTAGTAGGTGTGTATATAGTGCTGTCTGCATCTTGTAGTAGGTGTGTATATAGTGCTGTCTGCATCTTGTAGTATGTGTGTATATAGTGCCGTCTGCATCTTGTAGTATGTGTGTATATAGTGCTGTCTGCATCTTGTAGTATGTGTGTATATAGTGCCGTCTGCATCTTGTAGTATGTGTGTATATAGTGCCGTCTGCATCTTGTAGTATGTGTGTATATAGTGCCGTCTGCATCTTGTAGTATGTGTGTATATAGTGCCGTCTGCATCTTGTAGTATGTGTGTATATAGTGCTGTCTGCATCTTGTAGTAGGTGTGTATATAGTGCTGTCTGCATCTTGTAGTATGTGTGTATATAGTGCTGTCTGCATCTTGTAGTAGGTGTGTATATAGTGCTGTCTGCATCTTGTAGTAGGTGTGTATATAGTGCTGTCTGCATCTTGTAGTATGTGTGTATATAGTGCTGTCTGCATCTTGTAGTATGTGTGTATATAGTGCTGTCTGCATCTTGTAGTATGTGTGTATATAGTGCTGTCTGCATCTTGTAGTATGTGTGTATATAGTGCTGTCTGCATCTTGTAGTAGGTGTGTATATAGTGCTGTCTGCATCTTGTAGTAGGTGTGTATATAGTGCTGTCTGCATCTTGTAGTAGGTGTGTATATAGTGCTGTCTGCATCTTGTAGTATGTGTGTATATAGTGCTGTCTGCATCTTGTAGTAGGTGTGTATATAGTGCTGTCTGCATCTTGTAGTAGGTGTGTATATAGTGCTGTCTGCATCTTGTAGTATGTGTGTATATATTGCCGTCTGCATCTTGTAGTATGTGTGTATATATTGCCGTCTGCATCTTGTAGTAGGTGTGTATATAGTGCCGTCTGCATCTTGTAGTAGGTGTGTATATAGTGCCGTCTGCAACTTGTAGTATGTGTGTATATATTGCCGTCTGCATCTTGTAGTATGTGTGTATATAGTGCCGTCTGCATCTTGTAGTATGTGTGTATATAGTGCTGTCTGCATCTTGTAGTATGTGTGTATATAGTGCTGTCTGCATCTTGTAGTATGTGTGTATATAGTGCTGTCTGCATCTTGTAGTATGTGTGTATATAGTGCCGTCTGCATCTTGTAGTATGTGTGTATATAGTGCTGTCTGCATCTTGTAGTATGTGTGTATATAGTGCCGTCTGCATCTTGTAGTATGTGTGTATATAGTGCCGTCTGCATCTTGTAGTAGGTGTGTATATAGTGCTGTCTGCATCTTGTAGTATGTGTGTATATATTGCTGTCTGCATCTTGTAGTATGTGTGTATATAGTGCTGTCTGCATCTTGTAGTAGGTGTGTATATAGTGCTGTCTGCATCTTGTAGTATGTGTGTATATATTGCTGTCTGCATCTTGTAGTATGTGTGTATATAGTGCTGTCTGCATCTTGTAGTATGTGTGTATATAGTGCCGTCTGCATCTTGTAGTATGTGTGTATATAGTGCCGTCTGCATCTTGTAGTAGGTGTGTATATAGTGCTGTCTGCATCTTGTAGTATGTGTGTATATATTGCTGTCTGCATCTTGTAGTATGTGTGTATATAGTGCTGTCTGCATCTTGTAGTATGTGTGTATATAGTGCCGTCTGCATCTTGTAGTATGTGTGTATATAGTGCCGTCTGCATCTTGTAGTAGGTGTGTATATAGTGCCGTCTGCATCTTGTAGTAGGTGTGTATATAGTGCCGTCTGCATCTTGTAGTATGTGTGTATATAGTGCTGTCTGCATCTTGTAGTATGTGTGTATATAGTGCCGTCTGCATCTTGTAGTATGTGTGTATATAGTGCCGTCTGCATCTTGTAGTAGGTGTGTATATAGTGCCGTCTGCATCTTGTAGTAGGTGTGTATATAGTGCTGTCTGCATCTTGTAGTAGGTGTGTATATAGTGCCGTCTGCATCTTGTAGTATGTGTGTATATAGTGCTGTCTGCATCTTGTAGTAGGTGTGTATATAGTGCCGTCTGCATCTTGTAGTATGTGTGTATATAGTGCTGTCTGCATCTTGTAGTATGTGTGTATATAGTGCTGTCTGCATCTTGTAGTATGTGTGTATATAGTGCCGTCTGCATCTTGTAGTAGGTGTGTATATAGTGCCGTCTGCATCTTGTAGTAGGTGTGTATATAGTGCCGTCTGCATCTTGTAGTATGTGTGTATATAGTGCCGTCTGCATCTTGTAGTATGTGTGTATATAGTGCTGTCTGCATCTTGTAGTATGTGTGTATATAGTGCTGTCTGCATCTTGTAGTATGTGTGTATATAGTGCTGTCTGCATCTTGTAGTAAGTGTGTATATAGTGCTGTCTGCATCTTGTAGTATGTGTGTATATAGTGCCGTCTGCATCTTGTAGTATGTGTGTATATAGTGCTGTCTGCATCTTGTAGTAGGTGTGTATATAGTGCTGTCTGCATCTTGTAGTATGTGTGTATATAGTGCTGTCTGCATCTTGTAGTATGTGTGTATATAGTGCTGTCTGCATCTTGTAGTAGGTGTGTATATAGTGCTGTCTGCATCTTGTAGTATGTGTGTATATATTGCCGTCTGCATCTTGTAGTATGTGTGTATATAGTGCCGTCTGCATCTTGTAGTATGTGTGTATATAGTGCTGTCTGCATCTTGTAGTATGTGTGTATATAGTGCTGTCTGCATCTTGTAGTAGGTGTGTATATAGTGCTGTCTGCATCTTGTAGTATGTGTGTATATAGTGCCGTCTGCATCTTGTAGTATGTGTGTATATAGTGCTGTCTGCATCTTGTAGTATGTGTGTATATAGTGCCGTCTGCATCTTGTAGTATGTGTGTATATAGTGCTGTCTGCATCTTGTAGTAGGTGTGTATATAGTGCCGTCTGCATCTTGTAGTATGTGTGTATATAGTGCTGTCTGCATCTTGTAGTAGGTGTGTATATAGTGCTGTCTGCATCTTGTAGTAGGTGTGTATATAGTGCTGTCTGCATCTTGTAGTAGGTGTGTATATAGTGCTGTCTGCATCTTGTAGTATGTGTGTATATAGTGCTGTCTGCATCTTGTAGTATGTGTGTATATAGTGCTGTCTGCATCTTGTAGTAGGTGTGTATATAGTGCTGTCTGCATCTTGTAGTATGTGTGTATATAGTGCTGTCTGCATCTTGTAGTATGTGTGTATATAGTGCTGTCTGCATCTTGTAGTATGTGTGTATATAGTGCCGTCTGCATCTTGTAGTATGTGTGTATATAGTGCTGTCTGCATCTTGTAGTAGGTGTGTATATAGTGCTGTCTGCATCTTGTAGTATGTGTGTATATAGTGCTGTCTGCATCTTGTAGTAGGTGTGTATATAGTGCCGTCTGCATCTTGTAGTATGTGTGTATATAGTGCCGTCTGCATCTTGTAGTATGTGTGTATATAGTGCCGTCTGCATCTTGTAGTATGTGTGTATATAGTGCCGTCTGCATCTTGTAGTATGTGTGTATATAGTGCTGTCTGCATCTTGTAGTAGGTGTGTATATAGTGCTGTCTGCATCTTGTAGTATGTGTGTATATAGTGCTGTCTGCATCTTGTAGTATGTGTGTATATAGTGCTGTCTGCATCTTGTAGTAGGTGTGTATATAGTGCTGTCTGCATCTTGTAGTATGTGTGTATATAGTGCTGTCTGCATCTTGTAGTAGGTGTGTATATAGTGCTGTCTGCATCTTGTAGTAGGTGTGTATATAGTGCTGTCTGCATCTTGTAGTAGGTGTGTATATAGTGCTGTCTGCATCTTGTAGTATGTGTGTATATAGTGCTGTCTGCATCTTGTAGTATGTGTGTATATAGTGCTGTCTGCATCTTGTAGTAGGTGTGTATATAGTGCTGTCTGCATCTTGTAGTATGTGTGTATATAGTGCTGTCTGCATCTTGTAGTATGTGTGTATATAGTGCTGTCTGCATCTTGTAGTATGTGTGTATATAGTGCTGTCTGCGTGTTGTGATGTGTGTGTGTGTGTGTGTGTGTGTGTGTGCGTGTTTGTGTGCTGTCTGCATCCTGGGGAAGGAGGGGGTATGTAGTGCCTTCTGCATCTTGTAGTATGTGTCTATATAGTTCTGTCTGCGTGTTGTGATGTGAATGTACAGGGTCTAAGATGCTTGTAGCTGGGAATGCTATACTGGTACATACCTTATATGTAGTCATAAGTCAGGCAGTCATATTAAAGTGGACCAACACCCTGCTAGATCGTCCCGGGAATCTATAAGATTCCCAGGCTGATCCGATCCCTCCCCGCGGGGCATCCAAAATCGGGATGCCTCACTGTGTGAAACCCCCCAGGACACCCGTAAACACTTACCTTTTCGCCGTATGTCGTGACTATGTCATTCGGCAGGCAGCTTTCAATGTTCTGAATGTGAAGCGTACCGTGGCAGTGTGCTAGCACGCCCTGGAGGATGCAACAGTGCACACTCCCCATTCTAGTCAATGAGAGCCGTTTGCTGAATTGACGTGACCACGCAGGCGGATCTCATTGGGCAAAAGCCGCACACATGCACCGCTGGAACCAGGAAGAGGTGAAAAATCATCATTTTGGGTGGTTTTCAAACAGCAGGGCATGCCAATTTGGGATTCCCCAGGGAACTGGAATAAAACCTGGGAAAGCCAAATTTCCTGGGTTTTGTTTCACTGTAAAGAGGCACATTTTGCCTGTCCTGGAGCCTAATAGACTCCAGGGCCAGTCGATTCCCTCACCCCTCACTGGGGCCTCCACCACTCTTAATCCTGCCCTGCTTCTTGTGTTTCAGCCCTGTAGCAAGCCCTGTGTGTTAATCAAAAAAGCTGTGGGTGTGACGTCACATCGGATAGGTGTTACAGTCTGGGGGCATAGCATAGAACAAACTCTATGAAGATATGCAAAATTTTCATACACTAACATGTATTCAGCTATCCTGGTAATTTAATGTACATTAGACATGTAACAAATGCACTTTGTCTTAAACAAAATTGCTTTGTGTTGCGTTTTCATTTTATATACTTCGATAAATAGGCCCGTCAAAATCTACAGCACCAGGCCCGGGATGCTCTTAATCCGGCCCTGACTGAGGGCAGAGCATGGACTGAAGGCAGAGCATAGACTGAAGGCAGAGCATGGACTGAAGGCAGAGCATAGACTGAAGGCAGAGCATAGACTGAAGGCAGAGCATGGACTGAAGGCAGAGCATGGACTGAGGGCAGAGCATGGACTGAAGGCAGAGCATGGACTGAAGGCAGAGCATGAACTGAAGGCAGAGCATGGACTGAAGGCAGAGCATAGACTGAAGGCAGAGCATGGACTGAAGGCAGAGCATGGACTGAAGGCAGAGCATGGACTGAGGGCAGAGCATGGACTGAAGGCAGAGCATAGACTGAAGGCAGAGCATGGACTGAAGGCAGAGCATAGACTGAAGGCAGAGCATGGACTGAAGGCAGAGCATGGACTGAAGGCAGAGCATGGACTGAAGGCAGAGCATGGACTGAAGGCAGAGCATAGACTGAAGGCAGAGCATAGACTGAAGGCAGAGCATGGACTGAAGGCAGAGCATGGACTGAGGGCAGAGCATGGACTGAAGGCAGAGCATAGACTGAAGGCAGAGCATGGACTGAAGGCAGAGCATGGACTGAAGGCAGAGCATGGACTGAAGGCAGAGCATGGACTGAAGGCAGAGCATGGACTGAAGGCAGAGCATGGACTGAAGGCAGAGCATGGACTGAAGGCAGAGCATAGACTGAAGGCAGAGCATGGACTGAAGGCAGAGCATGGACTGAAGGCAGAGCATGGACTGAAGGCAGAGCATAGACTGAAGGCAGAGCATGGACTGAAGGCAGAGCATGGACTGAAGGCAGAGCATAGACTGAAGGCAGAGCATGGACTGAAGGCAGAGCATGGACTGAAGGCAGAGCATGGACTGAAGGCAGAGCATGGACTGAGGGCAGAGCATGGACTGAAGGCAGAGCATAGACTGAAGGCAGAGCATGGACTGAAGGCAGAGCATGGACTGAAGGCAGAGCATAGACTGAAGGCAGAGCATGGACTGAAGGCAGAGCATGGACTGAAGGCAGAGCATAGACTGAAGGCAGAGCATAGACTGAAGGCAGAGCATGGACTGAGGGCAGAGCATGGACTGAGGGCAGAGCATGGACTGAAGGCAGAGCATAGACTGAAGGCAGAGCATGGACTGAAGGCAGAGCATGGACTGAAGGCAGAGCATGGACTGAAGGCAGAGCATGGACTGAGGGCAGAGCATGGACTGAAGGCAGAGCATGGACTGAAGGCAGAGCATGGACTGAGGGCAGAGCATAGACTGAAGGCAGAGCATGGACTGAAGGCAGAGCATGGACTGAAGGCAGAGCATAGACTGAAGGCAGAGCATGGACTGAAGGCAGAGCATGGACTGAAGGCAGAGCATGGACTGAAGGCAGAGCATAGACTGAAGGCAGAGCATAGACTGAAGGCAGAGCATGGACTGAAGGCAGAGCATAGACTGAAGGCAGAGCATGGACTGAAGGCAGAGCATAGACTGAAGGCAGAGCATGGACTGAAGGCAGAGCATGGACTGAGGGCAGAGCATAGACTGAAGGCAGAGCATGGTCTGAGGGCAGAGCATGGACTGAAGGCAGAGCATGGTCTGAAGGCAGAGCATAGACTGAAGGCAGAGCATAGACTGAAGGCAGAGCATGGACTGAGGGCAGAGCATGGACTGAAGGCAGAGCATGGACTGAAGGCAGAGCATGGACTGAAGGCAGAGCATGGACTGAAGGCAGAGCATGGACTGAGGGCAGAGCATGGACTGAAGGCAGAGCATGAACTGAAGGCAGAGCATGGACTGAAGGCAGAGCATGAACTGAAGGCAGAGCATGGACTGAGGGCAGAGCATGGACTGAAGGCAGAGCATAGACTGAGGGCAGAGCATGGACTGAAGGCAGAGCATGGACTGAAGGCAGAGCATAGACTGAAGGCAGAGCATGGACTGAAGGCAGAGCATGGCCTGAAGGCAGAGCATAGACTGAGGGCAGAGCATGGACTGAAGGCAGAGCATGGACTGAAGGCAGAGCATAGACTGAGGGCAGAGCATGGACTGAAGGCAGAGCATAGACTGAGGGCAGAGCATGGACTGAAGGCAGAGCATGGACTGAAGGCAGAGCATAGACTGAAGGCAGAGCATGGACTGAAGGCAGAGCATGGCCTGAGGGCAGAGCATGGACTGAAGGCAGAGCATGGACTGAAGGCAGAGCATGGACTGAAGGCAGAGCATGGACTGAAGGCAGAGCATGGACTGAAGGCAGAGCATGGACTGAAGGCAGAGCATGGCCTGAGGGCAGAGCATGGACTGAAGGCAGAGCATGGACTGAAGGCAGAGCATAGACTGAAGGCAGAGCATGGACTGAGGGCAGAGCATGGACTGAAGGCAGAGCATAGACTGAAGGCAGAGCATGGACTGAAGGCAGAGCATGGACTGAAGGCAGAGCATGGACTGAAGGCAGAGCATGGACTGAAGGCAGAGCATAGACTGAAGGCAGAGCATGGACTGAAGGCAGAGCATGGACTGAAGGCAGAGCATGGACTGAAGGCAGAGCATGGACTGAAGGCAGAGCATGGACTGAAGGCAGAGCATGGACTGAGGGCAGAGCATGGACTGAGGGCAGAGCATGGACTGAAGGCAGAGCATGGACTGAAGGCAGAGCATAGACTGAAGGCAGAGCATGGACTGAAGGCAGAGCATGGACTGAAGGCAGAGCATGGACTGAAGGCAGAGCATGGACTGAGGGCAGAGCATGAACTGAAGGCAGAGCATGGACTGAAGGCAGAGCATGGACTGAAGGCAGAGCATGGACTGAAGGCAGAGCATGGACTGAGGGCAGAGCATGGACTGAAGGCAGAGCATGGACTGAAGGCAGAGCATGGACTGAGGGCAGAGCATGGACTGAGGGCAGAGCATGGACTGAAGGCAGAGCATGGACTGAGGGCAGAGCATGGACTGAGGGCAGAGCATGGACTGAAGGCAGAGCATGGACTGAAGGCAGAGCATGGACTGAAGGCAGAGCATGGACTGAGGGCAGAGCATGGACTGAGGGCAGAGCATGGACTGAAGGCAGAGCATGGACTGAAGGCAGAGCATGGACTGAGGGCAGAGCATGGACTGAGGGCAGAGCATGGACTGAGGGCAGAGCATAGACTGAAGGCAGAGCATGGACTGAAGGCAGAGCATGGACTGAAGGCAGAGCATGGACTGAAGGCAGAGCATGGACTGAAGGCAGAGCATGGACTGAAGGCAGAGCATGGACTGAAGGCAGAGCATAGACTGAAGGCAGAGCATGGACTGAAGGCAGAGCATGGACTGAAGGCAGAGCATGGACTGAGGGCAGAGCATGGACTGAAGGCAGAGCATGGTCTGAAGGCAGAGCATGGACTGAAGGCAGAGCATGGACTGAAGGCAGAGCATGGACTGAAGGCAGAGCATGGACTGAAGGCAGAGCATGGACTGAAGGCAGAGCATAGACTGAAGGCAGAGCATGGCCTGAGGGCAGAGCATGGACTGAGGGCAGAGCATGGACTGAAGGCAGAGCATAGACTGAAGGCAGAGCATGGACTGAAGGCAGAGCATGGACTGAAGGCAGAGCATAGACTGAAGGCAGAGCATGGACTGAAGGCAGAGCATGGACTGAGGGCAGAGCATGGACTGAGGGCAGAGCATGGACTGAAGGCAGAGCATGGACTGAGGGCAGAGCATGGACTGAAGGCAGAGCATGGACTGAAGGCAGAGCATGGCCTGAGGGCAGAGCATGGACTGAAGGCAGAGCATGGACTGAAGGCAGAGCATGGACTGAAGGCAGAGCATGGTCTGAAGGCAGAGCATGGTCTGAAGGCAGAGCATAGACTGAAGGCAGAGCATGGACTGAAGGCAGAGCATGAACTGAAGGCAGAGCATGAACTGAAGGCAGAGCATGGACTGAAGGCAGAGCATGGACTGAAGGCAGAGCATGGACTGAAGGCAGAGCATAGACTGAAGGCAGAGCATGGACTGAGGGCAGAGCATGGACTGAAGGCAGAGCATGGACTGAGGGCAGAGCATGGACTGAGGGCAGAGCATGGACTGAAGGCAGAGCATGGACTGAAGGCAGAGCATGGACTGAAGGCAGAGCATAGACTGAAGGCAGAGCATGGACTGAAGGCAGAGCATGGACTGAGGGCAGAGCATGGACTGAAGGCAGAGCATGGACTGAAGGCAGAGCATGGCCTGAGGGCAGAGCATGGACTGAAGGCAGAGCATGGACTGAAGGCAGAGCATGGACTGAAGGCAGAGCATGGACTGAAGGCAGAGCATGGTCTGAAGGCAGAGCATGGACTGAAGGCAGAGCATGAACTGAAGGCAGAGCATGGACTGAAGGCAGAGCATGGACTGAAGGCAGAGCATGGACTGAAGGCAGAGCATGGACTGAAGGCAGAGCATGGACTGAGGGCAGAGCATGGACTGAAGGCAGAGCATAGACTGAAGGCAGAGCATAGACTGAAGGCAGAGCATGGACTGAGGGCAGAGCATGGACTGAAGGCAGAGCATAGACTGAAGGCAGAGCATGGACTGAAGGCAGAGCATAGACTGAAGGCAGAGCATGGACTGAAGGCAGAGCATGGACTGAAGGCAGAGCATGGACTGAAGGCAGAGCATGGACTGAAGGCAGAGCATAGACTGAAGGCAGAGCATGGACTGAGGGCAGAGCATGGACTGAAGGCAGAGCATGGACTGAAGGCAGAGCATGGACTGAGGGCAGAGCATGGTCTGAAGGCAGAGCATGGACTGAGGGCAGAGCATGGACTGAGGGCAGAGCATGGACTGAAGGCAGAGCATGGACTGAAGGCAGAGCATGGACTGAAGGCAGAGCATGGACTGAGGGCAGAGCATGGTCTGAAGGCAGAGCATGGACTGAGGGCAGAGCATGGACTGAGGGCAGAGCATGGACTGAAGGCAGAGCATGGACTGAAGGCAGAGCATAGACTGAAGGCAGAGCATGGACTGAGGGCAGAGCATGGACTGAAGGCAGAGCATGGACTGAAGGCAGAGCATGGACTGAGGGCAGAGCATGAACTGAAGGCAGAGCATAGACTGAAGGCAGAGCATGGACTGAGGGCAGAGCATGGACTGAAGGCAGAGCATGAACTGAAGGCAGAGCATGGACTGAGGGCAGAGCATGGACTGAAGGCAGAGCATGGACTGAAGGCAGAGCATGGACTGAAGGCAGAGCATGGACTGAGGGCAGAGCATGGTCTGAAGGCAGAGCATGGACTGAGGGCAGAGCATGGACTGAGGGCAGAGCATGGACTGAAGGCAGAGCATAGACTGAAGGCAGAGCATGGACTGAGGGCAGAGCATGGACTGAAGGCAGAGCATGGACTGAAGGCAGAGCATGGACTGAGGGCAGAGCATGGTCTGAAGGCAGAGCATGGACTGAGGGCAGAGCATGGACTGAGGGCAGAGCATGGACTGAGGGCAGAGCATGGACTGAAGGCAGAGCATAGACTGAAGGCAGAGCATGGACTGAAGGCAGAGCATGGACTGAAGGCAGAGCATGGACTGAGGGCAGAGCATGGACTGAGGGCAGAGCATGGACTGAGGGCAGAGCATGGACTGAAGGCAGAGCATAGACTGAAGGCAGAGCATGGACTGAAGGCAGAGCATGGACTGAGGGCAGAGCATAGACTGAAGGCAGAGCATGGACTGAGGGCAGAGCATGGACTGAAGGCAGAGCATAGACTGAAGGCAGAGCATAGACTGAAGGCAGAGCATGGACTGAAGGCAGAGCATGGACTGAAGGCAGAGCATGGACTGAAGGCAGAGCATGGTCTGAAGGCAGAGCATAGACTGAAGGCAGAGCATGGACTGAAGGCAGAGCATGGTCTGAAGGCAGAGCATAGACTGAAGGCAGAGCATGGACTGAGGGCAGAGCATGGACTGAAGGCAGAGCATGGACTGAAGGCAGAGCATGGACTGAGGGCAGAGCATGAACTGAAGGCAGAGCATAGACTGAAGGCAGAGCATGGACTGAGGGCAGAGCATGGACTGAAGGCAGAGCATGAACTGAAGGCAGAGCATGGACTGAGGGCAGAGCATGGACTGAAGGCAGAGCATAGACTGAAGGCAGAGCATAGACTGAAGGCAGAGCATGGACTGAAGGCAGAGCATGGACTGAAGGCAGAGCATGGACTGAAGGCAGAGCATGGACTGAAGGCAGAGCATAGACTGAAGGCAGAGCATGGACTGAGGGCAGAGCATGGACTGAAGGCAGAGCATGGACTGAAGGCAGAGCATGGACTGAAGGCAGAGCATAGACTGAAGGCAGAGCATAGACTGAAGGCAGAGCATGGACTGAAGGCAGAGCATGGACTGAAGGCAGAGCATGGACTGAAGGCAGAGCATGGACTGAAGGCAGAGCATGGACTGAAGGCAGAGCATGGACTGAAGGCAGAGCATGGACTGAAGGCAGAGCATGGACTGAAGGCAGAGCATGGACTGAAGGCAGAGCATGGACTGAAGGCAGAGCATGGTCTGAAGGCAGAGCATAGACTGAAGGCAGAGCATGGACTGAAGGCAGAGCATGGACTGAAGGCAGAGCATGGTCTGAAGGCAGAGCATAGACTGAAGGCAGAGCATGGACTGAGGGCAGAGCATGGACTGAGGGCAGAGCATGGACTGAAGGCAGAGCATGGACTGAAGGCAGAGCATAGACTGAAGGCAGAGCATGGACTGAAGGCAGAGCATAGACTGAGGGCAGAGCATAGACTGAAGGCAGAGCATGGACTGAGGGCAGAGCATGGACTGAAGGCAGAGCATGGACTGAAGGCAGAGCATGGACTGAAGGCAGAGCATGGACTGAAGGCAGAGCATGGACTGAAGGCAGAGCATGGACTGAAGGCAGAGCATGGACTGAAGGCAGAGCATGGACTGAAGGCAGAGCATGGTCTGAGGGCAGAGCATAGACTGAAGGCAGAGCATGGACTGAAGGCAGAGCATGGACTGAGGGCAGAGCATGGACTGAAGGCAGAGCATGGACTGAGGGCAGAGCATGGACTGAAGGCAGAGCATGGACTGAAGGCAGAGCATAGACTGAAGGCAGAGCATGGACTGAGGGCAGAGCATGGACTGAAGGCAGAGCATGGACTGAGGGCAGAGCATGGACTGAGGGCAGAGCATGGACTGAAGGCAGAGCATGGACTGAAGGCAGAGCATAGACTGAAGGCAGAGCATGGACTGAAGGCAGAGCATAGACTGAGGGCAGAGCATAGACTGAAGGCAGAGCATGGACTGAGGGCAGAGCATGGACTGAAGGCAGAGCATGGACTGAAGGCAGAGCATGGACTGAAGGCAGAGCATGGACTGAAGGCAGAGCATGGACTGAAGGCAGAGCATGGACTGAAGGCAGAGCATGGACTGAAGGCAGAGCATGGACTGAAGGCAAAGCATGGACTGAAGGCAGGAGCATGAACTGAAGGCAGAGCATGGACTGAAGGCAGAGCATAGACTGAAGGCAGAGCATAGACTGAAGGCAGAGCATGGACTGAAGGCAGAGCATGGACTGAAGGCAGAGCATGGACTGAAGGCAGAGCATGGACTGAAGGCAGAGCATGGTCTGAGGGCAGAGCATAGACTGAAGGCAGAGCATGGACTGAAGGCAGAGCATGGACTGAGGGCAGAGCATGGACTGAAGGCAGAGCATGGACTGAAGGCAGAGCATGGACTGAAGGCAGAGTATGGACTGAAGGCAGAGCATGGACTGAAGGCAGAGCATGGTCTGAGGGCAGAGCATAGACTGAAGGCAGAGCATGGACTGAAGGCAGAGCATGGACTGAGGGCAGAGCATGGACTGAAGGCAGAGCATGGACTGAAGGCAGAGCATGGACTGAAGGCAGAGCATGGTCTGAAGGCAGAGCATAGACTGAAGGCAGAGCATGGACTGAGGGCAGAGCATGGACTGAGGGCAGAGCATGGACTGAAGGCAGAGCATGGACTGAAGGCAGAGCATAGACTGAAGGCAGAGCATGGACTGAAGGCAGAGCATAGACTGAGGGCAGAGCATAGACTGAAGGCAGAGCATGGACTGAGGGCAGAGCATGGACTGAAGGCAGAGCATGGACTGAAGGCAGAGCATGGACTGAAGGCAGAGCATGGACTGAAGGCAGAGCATGGACTGAAGGCAGAGCATGGACTGAAGGCAGAGCATGGACTGAAGGCAGAGCATGGACTGAAGGCAGAGCATGGACTGAGGGCAGAGCATGGACTGAAGGCAGAGCATGGACTGAAGGCAGAGCATGGACTGAAGGCAGAGCATGGACTGAAGGCAGAGCATGGACTGAAGGCAGAGCATGGACTGAAGGCAGAGCATGGACTGAAGGCAGAGCATGGACTGAAGGCAAAGCATGGACTGAAGGCAGGAGCATGAACTGAAGGCAGAGCATGGACTGAAGGCAGAGCATAGACTGAAGGCAGAGCATAGACTGAAGGCAGAGCATGGACTGAAGGCAGAGCATGGACTGAAGGCAGAGCATGGTCTGAGGGCAGAGCATGGACTGAAGGCAGAGCATGGACTGAAGGCAGAGCATGGACTGAAGGCAGAGCATGGACTGAAGGCAGAGCATGGACTGAAGGCAGAGCATGGACTGAAGGCAGAGCATGGTCTGAGGGCAGAGCATGAACTGAAGGCAGAGCATGGACTGAAGGCAGAGCATGGACTGAAGGCAGAGCATGGACTGAAGGCAGAGCTCTCCCATTGACTTCAATACACCATACACAGAGGTTCCATGTGTATGGAAACCCATTAATCCCCATCAATGGGATTGCTCCATACTCAGGCCAAATCCACCAATTGGGCAGATTTTCATACCGATGCTGCGATTGAATAAAATAAGAGGGTAACCTTGTGCTCTCTCTAATGCAACTATAAACCCAAAGGCAATAATAAGGCAGCAAGTAGCTCACCTGATGCCTGTCTCATGTGCCTTGCCTCCATTTCCTGCAGCACAGGGTAGAAGCCGTAGCAGGCCTCCATATTTGCCCTCCACCTGGGCCTCCCCCTTGTCCTTTGGTGCTTTCTGCATGAGCGAGCCAGGCAAGCCATGGTGGTCCAGCAGCTGTCTCTGACCACAGCATGCCCATGATTCATAAAGCTGAATCATGACACTCCCCTTCCAGCTCAGCCCCCACGCAGAAATTGATTTGGCTTGAAATGGCTTATTTTACACTGTTTCCAAGGGGGATAAGGTATCAATTCATCAAATACCCCCCCCCCCCCCCACACACACACCTGTCCCCATGCATTGGCAAATGTGTGCAACTGGGACCTATGATTTCAACAACATTTCAGAGGCAAATCATAAACTAATGGGGATTTGAGAGAAGACCCCCCCCTTTTTTTTTTTACAAAATTTCAGGCCATATTGCGTTCCAGATCATCATGGATGGTTCTTCTGGACCAGCACTAATTCCACCATTCATTGAGAGATCCTGCTCCCTAGTGACTGGGGAAAGGAGCAAGCACTGTGATGGACAAGCGGATGGATGCCATTTGAAATGGACTAAAAAATTGACATGGTTTAATGTCAGTGTGCCTATGTTAAACCAATTGATTTCCCTTGTATTTTCACTCACATGCATTGCTGATATCACTGTATACGACCATGTCTGACATTGCACAGTAGAAATCAGGAGATTGTCCAGGCTAAGATTAAAAACAAATTATCGTTGGCTTAGCTGCAATGCTTAGGATTGATCCTGGTGTGCTGCATAACTTTAGCCCCTTTCCTGTAGCCCAGTCTTTAGGTTGTATTTATTCATGATCACCTTTTTTTAGCAGTGATAGGTGGACCTATCTCCTCCCCCTTACATCAGACTGTGTGGGACATGCCATTGCTTGGGTGTGCAGGGGAGGATAGCTGTTCCCTGCTTTGCTTGTCTGTCTTTTCCCTGTTTCGTTGTAAGTGTCCACCTTTCAGTGCTATAAATAGGTGGTCATTAATAAAAAAAAAAAATAGGGTCATCGGGTACAACAAGGTCCCAGAATGTCTTTCGTGGGAGAGGGGGTCCCCATGGTGAACCTCTCCCTCCCAGAAATTAATGTTCCTTGCAGCTAAAATGGCAAGAGCTTCCTCTTGGAAATCTCTAGGTATAAACGAAAAAAAAAATCACAACTAAATGGAATGGGTCATGGTTAACGAAAAACTGACAAGCATATAAAGAGATAGGCAAGCACAGTTCTCAAAAATCTGGGATTTGTAGTAGAAAGATATTCAAAATATCGCCTGACATTCATTGACAATGGTCCATTCAGGAAAAGAAAACCAGACTAGATGTTCTCGGTGGCGTGTTCCCTTTCTGTGACACCCCCTTATTCCATCCTTGTATTTACCTTTCCAACTTTCTACCATTTTCATTTCCTTTTCTTCTTTTTTCTGTTCTGGTTCTGCTGCTTTTTCTTGGCTTTTGAGAGCTGCAGGAAGTACCTTTCTTTGAACACGAGATGCAGACTTGATAATAATTGCCATTTTAAGAGGAACAAAACCCAGGAATTTGACATAGAAACATAGAAGGTTGACGGCAGAAGGAGACCATACGGTCCATCTAGTCTGCCCTTATGTGTATACTGTATGTACTCTTTATCTTAGGATAGATGTGTGCTTATCCCAGGCATGTTTACATTCAGTGACTGTTGATTTTACCTCTGCTGGAAGTTTGTTCCAAGCATCTACTACTCTTTCTGTAAAATAATATTTTCTAACATTGCTCCTGATCTTCCCCCCGACTAGCTTCAGGTTGTGCCCCCTTGTTCTATCATGAAGTTTCTTCTTAAAAACACTTCCCTCCTGAACCTTATTCAATCCTTTCACATATTTAAAGGTCTCAATCATGTCCCCCCTCTCCCTTCTTTTCTCCAGACTGTACAAATTAAGTTCTTTAAGTCTCTCCTGATAAGTTTTAAGTTTAAGTTCTTCCACCATTTTCGTTGCCCGCCTTTGGACACGTTCTATTTGAATAATGTCTCTTTGCAGGTAAGGTCTCCAGAACTGCACACAGTATTCTAGCTGTGGCCTTACCAGGGCTCTATACAGCGGCATCACAACCTCCCTCTTCCTACTGGTGATGCCTCGAGCTATGCAGCCGAGCCTCCTGCTTGCTTTTCCCACTGCCTGGCTACACTGTCCACTCATCTTGCAGACTTTAACAGGTTTTATTATGTTCCCTATTTGGGATGATCCGCTGTGCGAACCCCCCAGAAAGCCACAAATAACTCACCTATTCTGTGTTGTAATGGAGTTCTAATGGCGCCAATGAGAGACGTTTGTCGTGTTTACCTCCTTAGGCAAGCATCGCCCATTGACTTCAATGGGGAGTGTGCGCTGATGCATCCCTGGCCTCATGAGCCCTATCTGAATGGGTGATGTGCACAGGCTCCCGCCCCAGCCATACAGATAGAGCCAGGGAAACAATATTTGGTGCCTTGCTATGCAACATATGAGTGATACATTATTGTAGAATTCGCTGTACTTCTCGTATACGCTTTGTACACATGGCAACCCCCAATATTTTCTCTTCCTAAATAATAAAGTATTGAAAGTAAAAAAGAAATCTAGGAACTGTCCTGAAAGTATGAACTGGATCTTGGCAAAAGCTGCATCTCACCAGGATGAATCTTCATCATGACCGATACACAAAGATTTGTTTTTACACTTAGCCCGAACAATCCCTTTAAGCTGTCTTTAAAAGCCACAATAAATCTGATTGAGTTGTCTCTACCCAAAATCATTAAACATGAGATATTTTTGCATTAGCAATTTAATGAGCATCATATGGAGGATGAGGAGACATTACATGTAATGTTATACAAAGCTTTCTAACCAAGAATATGTCATTAAACCAGACCAACAGATTCACACAGTTGAAAAAAAAAACTCCCCAAAAACACACGTGTCTCATATGCCTGCATGATACTGAATCATTGTCAACACTTACCTTTGCTCCTGCATCCACTCAAAGCTGAAATGCCTCCTCACAGGTTTCCTCCTGGTTGCAGCCATCTTGCAGGACCTGGGCGGATTCCTTTTCTGATGTCCCTCTATAAACATTCCTCCCCCCTCTTTCACTGCCTTTTGGATGTCGGCGTTATCTAAAATGCTGACATCTGCATCATTCTTGTCCCCTTTCCACCCCCCTTAGCCATCGTTGAGTGAAGGCTGCAGGCTTAGCCGTGCTCACCTCTAGCTGTCCTCTCTTCAAATGTCCCGCGCTGTTCTTCTGCGCCGAGTGTCATTGCAGCCTATGCAGTGATACTGTGCATGCACGTGATCTGAGGGGCAGCGCAGAGCATGAAGGGATGGCAAGATGGCGCTGTCCGACTGAGGCGGTGTGGGACCGAGGGACACCGGAGCGCGATGCAACCTAACAGGTCATTTTAAAGTTGTAAATTGTGAAACCGGAGGGGCAATTGGGGAGCAAGGTTTTAGGAGTTTTTATTATCTCCCCAATACCTGAAATGTTCCTCTTTAAAGTGGACCAACACCCAGGATTTTGACTATCTCTCACCTCTCCTCGCTCCCACGTGACCGCCGCTGCCAATCCCCGCCGATGGACAAGCGGGAGGCAGCGGACGGACAAGAGAGCGTGCCCGCAGCCGCCTCCCGCGCGTCACTCTTACAGGGCGTGCGAGTCCTGCTAGAGGGACGCGGGGGAGGCGGCGGCGGGCCCCGCTGGATCGTGGATAAGGTAGGGATTTAGGGGTTTGTGGGGGGTTTCACACAGCGGGGCACCCCGATCGGCAGGGGTCTGATCGGTCCGGGAATCTTATAGATTCCCAGGCCGATCATGGGAGGGTGTCCACTTTAAGGAAGTATTCAAGGAACCTTTAGCACTTAACTCCCCCAATTTATACCCCTCCTCCAGTCCTGCTGTAAAGCCTTTTCCCATTTAAGCATATCATTCAATTTCTCTTCTGTCTCAATTGAGTGTCTATACAAGATTCAAATGGCCAGTTTTCCACCTGGGAAATCTAGACACAGTTTTTCAAAAATAGTGGAGTTGGTGAATTTGCTCCTCAATTCCTTTGGAGAATTAATGTAATGCACTATTTGCCTATATGTAAATTCCTCTCTACTTGGGATCTGAAATAATATGGGAGTTATTTAAGAAACGCTAACACCAGGTAGTACAATGTAGAGTCAGGTGAACGCTGGGCGCAGTATGTGAAAACCATATATATGAAAGTCAATCTGGTGAGCACCTCTAATAGCGTCATGTAGCGTCACATGTATCACTAGCGGTGGCTCAATGTAAAGCACCGGTGCTGTGTGTTCAGCAGCGCCATGTAGCACCTGTGGCTCAGTAGTGTTATCCCATATATTTTAATGGTGTTTTTTGCTTGTGTATAAATAGAGTTTTAATTCATTATTTTTCTCAATTTTAGGATCAAATCATTGCATGACCTCTCCAGCCCAGCAACCAAACATGAATATTGTGTTTTGTGTTTGATTTTGTTAAATATGGGCTTCAGCGCCAAGTGCTGGATGTACTTAACTGGCGCTACCTAATGTTCGCTGAAGCGTTGTCCTGTTGTTATAAGTGGCATTGCTCTGGGTGGCTTTTCCTCGGGGCACCAGACATCACATTTATCAATGGACAGGATACTACAGCATCACTTGTCCGGCTGCTACGCCAGGTTATAGCGCCAGCCACCCGCTTGTGTCTACTAGCGGACGCTCTAAGCGCCACTACATAGACTTTCAAATTGTAATACATGGCGCTAGTCTTAAATTAGCCTCCGTGGCCTCCGAGGTACAAAAAAAATTCTCATGATAGTAAAAAATTTAATTCCTAAGAAAAAAGCCTGAGAATCTTCCCGCTCTTCTTCTTCCCCACATGTCCTTGTTGTTCTACGTCTTCAGGGCTCTTTGGGCTCCTTCCCTCTGCCCCTTATGGCCGTCCACCTCCCCTAAGAAGAATACCTGCGTGGGCTCCATTGCGAGCTGGCCGCTGCATTCTCCTCTGGCCCTAGAACCTGGGCCTCGGTTGGAAGCTACACCTGATTGGCAGGTCTGGTATGGAGGAGTCTGAGGGATCAAGGGCATTACCCAAAAATGAAACATTATATAAAGTGTTGACTGGTGTACAATCAGGGGCTGTATCCATGGGGGTGGAGCCAGGGTGGGCTGGGGGCAGGGGACCAGGGGAGCATGTGTACTGATTTTGGTATGTCATTAATATATGTGCGCCCGTGGACGTAGAAAATGACATATTCTTGATCTTGTTCTTCTGTATCATTGCCCTGTACTGTTTCCTTATATGATGAAAACCTAATAAAAAGTTATTGAACAAAAAAAAAAGCCTGAGAATGTCACTGTTACTGAATCACCAGATAAAAAGTCAATGGCAGCTTTTACTACAGTATAGAAAGGAGTAAATAGTTTTCTACTTTTCTTAGGAGTAAAAAAGTACCATTGACTTTCATTGTTTTCTTAGCTGGTGAATTTTTTTTCTACCTTTATTGAATCGAGGCCCATGTCTTTAAGACCCATAGGGGAGAGGAAATCCACAATTCTATATAGTTCCTTTTGGGTCCACTATTTAAGGACACCTTGTCTTCTCACAGGCTCAAAACTAGGGTTCCCCTCCAAAGGGGCTACTGGGTTATGTGATCATTTATATTCCTTATTCGAAACGTCCCATAGAACCAACAAGTTTGATAATGCAGGGTATAATGTGGCAGGTTTTTTTGATATAACTGTTCACATAAGGACATCAGTGGGGATACGGGTGCAGGCTTGTTGCTCTATAGTAACCCAACCCGTTTTTTTATTGCTAGCTTATATTGGTGTCAGTTGGGCCAATTGTGCGGCTGTGTAATATCCATACAAATATGGAGCACCTTCTACCCTCTTTCTACTTTTGTACATCATCATTTTTGCCCACATGAATTTCAATCATTTGGCCTGAAAGGTCTGCCCTCACTAGCGGTACTGAAAGCTTTAGGCTCAGGAGTGACATGTAGTACCTGTCGCTCTGTAGCGCTCTCCCATACATTTCAATGGGGTTTCATTAGTTGTGTATAAATAGCGTTTGGCAATTTAATTTTTTTCTTTTTTTTCCCTCAAATCATTGTGTGACCTCTCCTGGCTGCAAACAATTTTATACATTTTTGGGACATTTTATATTTTTGTGCAGAATTGTATTTACAGGTCTGGCACTAAAGTGTTATCGTCCCAGTGTTAAAACAATGTCATTCCACATGTTTTAACTTTGTTACTGGTGGATATGTGTTCAGAAACAGACTTTAAACACACAGCGTCTGGTTCTCTATGCAACAGCGCCCAGCTTTAGAGCGCCGCCACTGTATGTGACTAGTGTTTTGTTAAATGTTGTATTGTGGAGCGTCGAGTGTCGGAAGCCCTAAGTTGGCGCTACCTCTCGCTCGGTGCAGCGCTATACTATTGTTACAGCGCCCAACACACATCACATTCATCAACGCGGGCCAGGTTACTAGAGCGACTGAGACGCTCTGTTACAGTACCCAATACCTGCTTACAGCGTCTACTAGCGGTCGCTCTAAGCGCCGCTATACAGACGCTCATCTGACAATACCTGGCGTTAGTAGTGAATCAGCCTCCACGTTGTACTCAAAAACCAGCATAAACCAATGTACCAAGGAGATCCCTGTGCTGCTGGAAAAGGCACTTGATATAAATAGTAAACCAGGTCCAAAATGTTTGAGGGGTCATTTATTCTATATGGACCCAAACTAGGCAAACACAATACAAGATGTTTGCCTAATTTAAGCTTTTTTTTTTTTTTTTTGCAGAACTTGCCATTTTTTCATAGCTGTGAATCATTCTGATCCTACTAAATTATTATTATTACTACTAGTGGTAGAAGCAGTACTTTAATAATCATAATACAGTTTATATACATAAACAAGGTTAAATAAACTGTCCCTGAATTGGGTAGGGCTTGCTGTTAGTATAACAATAACTGGAATCAACAACTTGCAGTAGTGAAGTAGCTATTTTTATTATTATGTAGAAGTAATCATAATAACAATAACAAAAGTGTGAATAACATATGTAATTACTTATCTATAAAACAAAAGTGAGCTGGCTGTCAGCTATGACTATAACTGAAATCAACTATTGAACAAAATAACACATAAATAACATATAAATAATATATAAATACATAACATTAATACATGCATAACATAAATACATAAATAACAAATTAATTAATACGAATAACAACACTGTTAAAGTGAATAAAAACCTACAAGGTCAGTCCCGGAATCTATAAGATTCCCAGGCCAATTGATTCCCTCCCCCCAGGGCATCCAGAATCGGGATGCCCCACTGTGTGAAACCCCCAATGCATGAACAGTGGCCGCATCCCCGCTATCCCTCTAGCAGGGGGCACACTCCCTTTAGAGGGTAGTGGGGGAAGCAGCCAACAGCGTGCTCGGATCCGCTCATATTAGACAAGCTCCTGGATGAAGGGGTCGAGCGTACCTGAGCACGCTGATTGGACGAGCGGCTACGCGTCGTAGAACTGGGAAGAGGTGAGGTTGTTCGGGCGACCTGGGGGGTTTCACGCAGCGTGGCACCCCCGATCAGGATAGTAAAAATCCTGGGTTTTGCTCCACTTTAATAACATATGCAATTACATATGTGAAAAAAAGGGTAATGCTGGTTGTCAGTAAAACTATGAGTGACATCCATTTCTAAATATCCAACATGTACTGCTGTTGATTGTAATTAAAGTGGACCAACACCCAGGGGGGATCGGCCCGGGAATCTATAAGATTCCCGGACCGATCAGATCCCTCCCCGCGGGACATCCGAAATCGGGATGTCCCGCGGGGAGGAACCCCCCAGGAGGCCCACAATCCTTACCTTACCGGCGATCCAACGGCGCATGCGCGAGACGTGGCCGCGTCTCTCGCTTCCCTCTAGCAGCGCGCGCTCCCTGTTAGAGGGAAGCGAGAGACGCAGCCAATGACAGCGCTCTGGTATGCGCGTCCAAGCGGCTTTGGACGCGCATACCAGAGCGGCTCTGAGCGCTGTCATTGGCCGGACGAGGTCACGTGGGAGCGGGGAGAGGTGAGTTTTTGCGGCGATCGGGGTGCCCCACCTAAGTGGACCAACACCCAGGATAGTCAAAATCCTGGGTGTTGGTCCACTTTAATGAATTTGATATATATATATATATATATATATATTTATATTTAGAAAGCATGGTGACCTGTTCAGAAGAACAGAAACAGTGCAGTCTGGAGGCCCGACTGGTCAAATCAGGCTGTCAGTATAAACACAACTCACCACTGCCCCCCCCCCCCCATGTTTAGCCCGATTTGGGCAATAATGCAAAAAAATACAACTCACTGGGGGGCTGGCATTCTGCAAGAAAGCTGAAGCTGGGACCTTCAGTGACAAGTCAGTCACCTAATTGCCTGCAGCATTGTGACTGTACTGGCCTATCACTCAAATCCAGCAGTCACTAAAGTACAAGGCTGCCATGCTGAACCCTGCCCCCTGCTGGCAAATGAGGAGGATTTCAGCAATCAGGTGAGGTGTTTTATTAGTCTAACCAGACTTAGGCCCTTATTTAAGAAGGGATAGCGTCAGGTAGTGGCTGGTTAATGAGAGGTAGCGACAGGTAGCGACTGGTGAGCGCCGGACACGGCACGCAATTACACATTTATCAAGCAGAATCTGTTTAGCGACTGGGAAAGCGCCATGTAGCATCTTATTCATCATTTTCACAGCCTCAGCGAACAGCGCCAGCGTTCAGCCTTGCACAGCGCCAGGTATTACCTGTCGCTACCTGTCGCTCTCCCATACATTTCAATGGACGATCCTTTTCTTCTCTTTAAACAGGGTTTTTGTTTATTTTTTCCCCAAAAATCACAAATAATTCTGTGACCTCTTCTGGCATTGAAAAAGCTTAATTTTTAAATTTTTTATATATTTCTTCAGAAATGACATTACAGGTCTGCCATTAAAGTGTTCATGTTACAATGTTGTTACAATGTAATTCCATATGTTTTCGCTTTGTTACTAGTTGATAGATGCTGGAAAACAGACTTTAAACACACCGCCTCCTGCGCTCTGGGCTTCAAACAAATATTTTTCAGCGCCAGAGATTTGTGAGGCTGTTTTTTTGCTGAATATGGTGTGAGTCGGTCGCTATGAGCAGTTGCTAACATGCGCTCTCATACAGCGCTGTACTGGTCAAATAGCGACTCCTCATAATGTATTCAACATTACTGAACAGCGACTGAGTCACTATAAAGTAGCGACCCACGGCTGAGCACAGTGACTACTAGCGGGCGCTCTGAAAATGCCTGCTACAGACGCTCATTTGTCGCTACCTGGCGTTAGTGATGAATCAGCCTGCCCGCATGAAGTGGCTATGGCGGTGGGTTACAAAAAGCTTGGACTACCTCTTTAACTGCCCTATACCACCAGCAGAGGCCAGCCAGCCAGGAGGTTGCTTTATTCTCCTGTACTTGCCCACTTAGTACATACAGTGTGCAAGTGCACCAAGAGGAAAATATTTCTTAATACTGATTCTGTTTTGTGCCTGATCTAATGCATGCAAAGCAGACGGCCAGTGAAATGTATCATGATAATAGTAATAGTAACCCTGTTGATGAAAAGAAGCAGTGCATCCTGTAGGCTGATTGGTAAAAGCAGGCTGTCAGTAAAACCATAGGTGACATGCATCAACTATTGATAACCTAAGTACACCTGATACAATTATTATTATTGGTAGTAATAATAATAATTACCCTGTTGACTTTTAAAATGGAAGAAACAGTGTAGCCTGTAGGCCAAAGCAGGCTGTCAGTAAAACTATAGGTATTATGCATCAACTATCAGTAACCTATATGCAAGTTTGCTTATTATTATTATAATTACTGTTACATATATTAATATTATGCATAATAAAAATAATAATAACAATACAAATATTAACCCCAGTGATTTATCAAGGAGGAATGCAGCAGTGCAGTCTCTATGATGATTGGTCAGAAAGCCATGATTACAACTACAGTTTTAATAACAGCCTGCTCTGATCAATCAGCTGCTATGCCTGAACTTTCAATAACCTACACACACTAATTATACTAATTATTTTCTATAATAATAATAATGTTAAAAAATATTAACCCCAGTGACTTATCCCGGAAAAAAAGAAGCAGTGCAGCCTGTAGGTTGAGTGGTCAGAGTAGGCTGCTACTAAGGGCCTTATTCCTGAAGGGATAGCGACAGATAGTGCCTGGTAAGCGTCAGGTAGCGTCAGGTAGTGGCAGGTGAACGCCGGACATGGCACGGAATTCCACATTTATGAAGCTGAATCTGGTAAGCGACTGGAACAGGGCCATGTAACGACTCATTATTATCCCAGGCTGAGTGTACAGCGCCAGCGTTCAGCCTTGCAGAGCGCCACGACTTACCTTTCGCTACCTGGCGCTCTCCCATACATTTCTATGGACGATCCTTAAATCTCTTTCCTGATCCCAATTTTTTTTATTTAAAAGAAAAAAAAAACTCTCTTTCTGACATGTATCCTGGCCTAGAAAATTACATTTTTGAAAACTTTTTTGATTTATAATATTTTTATGCAGAATTGTCCTTACATGTCTGGTATTAAAGTGTTCATGTTATAATGTAATAACAATGTAATTCCATATGTTTTCACTTTGTTACTAGTGGATACATGTTCAAAAACAGACTTTAATCACACAGCCTCTGGCGCTATAGGGCTACAACAGCCCGATTTTGAGCACCAGCGCTGTTTGAGGCTTTTTTGATGAATGTGGTGTGAGTCAGTCGCACTGACCTGGCGCTACCGTTTACTCCCATACAGCGTAGTACTGCGACTCACACAAAATATTTATCAATGCCGGCGCTCTGAAACAACTAACCATGGCTGAGCACAGCGACTAGCGGTCGCTCTGAAATGCTCGCTACAGATGCTCATCTTTCGCTACCTGGCGTTAGTAATGAATCAGCCTGCCCAACTATAGGTGATGTGCACCAATTATCAATAACCTACAAGTATGTATAATAATAATAATAGTGGTAAAAATAGTAACCCCAGTAACTTATCCTGGAGAAAAGAAGCAGTGCAGCCTGTAGGTTGAGTGGCCAGAGTAGGCTGCTACTAAAACTATATGTGATGTGCACCAATTATCAATAACCTACAAGTATATACAATAATAATAGTGGTAAAAAATATTAACCCCAATGACTTATCCAGGAGATAAGAAGCAGTGCAGCCTGTAGGTTAAGTGGCCAGAGTAGGCTGCTACTAAAACTATATGTGATGTGCACCAATTATCAATAACCTACAAGTATATACAATAATAATAGTGGTAAAAAATATTAACCCCAGTGACTTATCCAGGAGATAAGAAGCAGTGCAGCCGGTAGGTTGAGTGGTCAGAGTAGGCTGCTACTAAAACTATAGGTGCTGTGCACCAATTATCAATAACCTACAAGCATGTATAATAATAATAATAATAATAATAGTGATAAAAACAGTAAGCCCAGTAACTTATCCAGGAGGAAAGAAGCAGTGCAGTGCAGGGATCAGGCTGCTATTAGTAATAACCTATATGCACTTATTATACTAGTTATTAAAAATATTGTTAATAATAATAATAATAATAGTAAATAATAATAATGATACATGTAGTGACCTTAGTGAATGATTCAGGAGGAAAAAAACTGTAAAACCTGCATGCTGATAACTACAGGTTATATGAATCAGCTATCAATAACCTATATCCACTTATAATAATAATAATTATTATAAAGTAGTAGTAGTAGTAATAATAATTCTAATAATAATAATAGCAATTATTAGTAGTGTTAGTAGTAGTAGTATTATGACACACTTGGTAACCGCAGTGACCTATCCAGAATGTGACATGGATCCATTAACAAGCTACATAAACATATTATATATCTTATGTTTATTAATAATAATGATGAAAATAGTGACCCCCCCCCCCCCAGTGACGTATCCAGGAATAGAGAAGCAGAGCAGCCTGGAGGCTGGCGGGTCGGGGCAGGCAGTGAGTGAGGGCTATGGCAGCAGGCAGTATCAGGAGGCTGGGGGAGCTGTAGAGCAGGGGAGTGTGTCCAAACCAGGCCAAAGCGCAGCTTAATCCTGAGGAGTGTGCAGTATCTCAGGATTTATGGGGTGACAGGGAAGCCCCCATCACACACCAGGCACAGCATTCATGTTGTGGTTGCCAAGTCCAGGTTTGTCTGTAAATTTATAAAGTGCAAAATAAAAGGCTGCAGATGCTCCATTAAGCAGACAATCAGCACAACTAATGGGGAAATGTAAGTGTGTGCGCAAAGGGGACTGAGAGGCATGCTCATTGTTACAGCAAGCGGTGTCTTCTGGACAGGGACTTGGGAGGTGTGTGTGTGTGTGTGTGTGTATATATATATATATATGTGTGTGTGTGTGTGTGTGTGTGTGTGTGTATGGTGTGTGTTGGCTGCAAGCATTGGGATGGATGGAGCAGGCTGGGGCTGTGCGGAGAATCCTGTCTGTGCCCTGTGCTGTCAGCAGTGACACATCCCAGATGGAGCAGCTACTGTATGTGAGATTGAGTTTCCCAGCAGAAAAGCCTTTGCCTCCCTTCTAAAGCTCTTCAAAAAGCTTCTTCTGATGCTGGAGATCACACAACACAACCCAAAGGCAGCCACCACGTCCGCCTGCCCGGGAAGCCTTGCAACCCCGCAATCCTCCTCCGACTAATTAGCTGCTGGACAGTCGGCCAAGGCGGGAGGATCGCTCCCACTCTGCCATGCTCCGCACCACCCTCCTGCCAGCTGATGGTAAGTGACCAGCTTCATCACAGCATCTCCCCTGTAGCACAGGCAACCGTTTTTAAAAGAAAGGGGGACCCTGTGTACTACTCGTCCAATACATCTCACTTAATACAAAAGAAATGTATAAAAAACAGAAAAAAGCCATGAACTAGCTAAAAAATCCATACAGTCATTTAATCACTCACTCACTCACTCACCTTTTTCAACTAGAACACTCAGCAACACCCCATGCTGCACATATTCTTTATTCCAGCAAAATAATATTGTATTATTATTATTATTATTATTACATTATTATTCGACAACGTTTTAGTCTAGCATTCACAAATCATAAAGACATAGTACAATTTTTAATGTCAATGCAAAAAAAAATAAAAAAATCACAATAAATGCTAACAACAAAACGAATGAACTACTACCTTTCTTTCTCATACTCTCTCTCTCTCTCTCTCTCTCTCTCTCTCTCTCTCTCTCTCTCTATATATATATATATATATATATATATATATACAGTATAGATACATAATAGAGGTATAGCCGTATTACTTTACTTCACCACTATAGTTAGACCTTCGGAGGTTATCAAGGCATAGCATCGTTTCCATCCAAATGCTTAGCACATAACACATAAAGTAAACATCAAAATAACTATTCGTTTTTCTACCATATATATATATATATCACCTAGAGACTAGTCAAGCATTGACAGGTTATAAAGACATGGTACAATTTCAATGCCACTATATACCATGGTATATCATAATATAATATAAACATAACATTACATTAAGGTACTAATCATACATAAAACTAGTAGTAAACAATCACAAACATTATAAACCTGAATGGGATGTCTGAGGGCCAGTCTACAAACATATGATGAATGTTTACTACATACATGTGTCTTTTTAGTGCTAACAGTATCAGAATACAGGAACTTGAGATTAAAAAAAAATGCTAACATGCATTTATTACTATTTATTAGTTCACAAATAATGCTGCTGTATTATATGCGTTTATAAATAAGAAATATTTATTGAGGAATCTAAAATTTTAGATTATTGTAGCAACATATAATTACGATTTTTAATCACAATCAGCCAGTAGGCATTGTTCAAAAATGTGCACGCTAATAATACATGTAGTATACGGGATTCTAAGCATAAATACGGTACACCTTGACCATACTCTAATTAGTGTAATATATATATATATATATATATATATATATATATATATATATATATATATAGCGCATTTTAAATCCAGGAGTACTCTAGAGTAGTGGCTCTTTTTTAAATATGATTATTAGGATTATTTACACCATGACCTTAATATATATATATATATAATATATATATATATATATATATATATATATATATATATATATATATATATATAATGCTTCACTTCTGAAGCATTCAAGAATCTATATTTTTAGATTAATGTACTATCAGCCTACAATTAACAGTTTTTTAATACAATACATGCATATGCACGATACAAAACAGAATTATAATACAATATTAATTGTGCAGTTTGTATGACCTTACTGCATAGGTGGTTAAATTATATATATATATATATATATATATATATATATATATATATATATATATATATATATATATATATATATATATATATATATATATATATAGTGGGTTTGGCAGGTTTTGGTTATCCTCTGTAGTGTGGCCCAGACAATACACATTAGCTGCTGTAGCAGAGCAGATCAGGCTTCAGAGGGTGAGAGCCCCTATGAGGCTGCAGTCTGCCCCCCCCCCCCCCCATACCCCAGCGCAGTGACCAGCCTCCCCTCCTGGTGTGAATCCCCGGCTGCTATGAGGGATCAAGCTCGCCATTTCCATCTATTTGATTCCTCTAAATGGGCCATTCAGGCGGCACTCAGACAAGCCAGGGAGATAATGCGAACAATGTGTGTGTGACTGCAGCTCAGCCCCACCAAGGGCAGGCCGGCCACTTGTTTCCTGCAGCCGCTATTAGAGAGCTCATTATGAGCTGGAGCCCCACAAATCCTCCCGGGGAGTCGGGGACAGACCTCCCAAGCTGCCCCTATAGCCTGCCCTTCTGCCCTCCTGCCCTGCATGGTACTGACCACCCTGCACCACAAAGGCCACCTGCCCTGCCCCAATGCCAGCTATCCACACCATGCCAGGCTCTGTCACTCACCCTCCTTGCCATACATACACCCACCATAAAACATGTCCTGAATATTAGCTGCGAGCTACATGGCTTTTCCTTTATTCCTGATGAATGCCATGACACCTAGCAGAGCTGTCTGCAGCCTACATAGGGGGCCACTAACTTACTGCTCAAACACTCAGAGCCCTGCCCTGCCAATAATGCTTCCAACCATTAAATGTGATATATATATATATATATATATATACCCCGGGACGATATAAAAATGTTGCATAAATACAGTTTCTATACACCTACACTCTCCATTTACCTTTGGCAAGTTCAGTTACCTATTTAATATCAGCATCTTCTATTTATTTTTTTGCATTACATTCATTTGTAACATTGCGCATCATTTATATAAGTCCAGAAATACATCTACTATGATCATTTATACTATACAGTAAAAGACTTTGTAAAAATAGATAAAAATAGAAATAAACAAATAATATGAACAAATGTACCAAACAATTCTAAATATAAAAAAAAGTATAATAATTATAATTTGAAGGCCAGTCTTATTCCATTCGACTCTACGTTGCTCTTCCTCTAATAAAAACACTAAACAACCAATATGAACAACTGTAAACATAAAAATAGTAGTAATAGTAGCAATAATAATAATAATAATAATAATAATAATAAATGTATTTTTTATACCAGTGTTAATTTAACCTATTCCATTAGATTTCTCTTTGCTTCTTTAAATTTTCTTTTCCTATAATGTCTCTTTGGCACTATACAAAGTGACAATAAAAACAGACGTGGTAAAGAAAAAACACAATGTACAACTGAAAAACAAAACAAAAACACAATAAAAATAATAATAATAATAATAATAATAGGTTAGCATTGGATGGCAGAGATATTTTAACCTTCTTCTTTATTTTTATTATTATTCGAAGCCTCCTTTGGCACGATACAAAATGCCAGTAAAAATTAACCAAGTATTGTGTATTTAAAAAAATAGGAAAGTTCAGCACTTAGAAAATACTGTGACAGGTTATTTAATTGATATTCAGTCAGTGAGAGGCACAGAGATTTTCTGCATACAATAAAGTGATGAGGACGATGATGGCGTTATTATTACCATCTTTATCTGTAGCGCTGTTCAAACCTGTAATTGCAGACAGGGCAAAACATGCAGTACCTAGACTATTACAAGCTCGATTCAATGAGAGTTCAAGAAATTCTCATGGTAGTAAAATATTAACTTTATGAGAAAAAAACCCCTGAGAATTGCACTGTTACTGAATCACCAGATAAGACAGTAGAAGCCAATTGCACCTTTTACTACAGGTTAATAAGAGTACAAAGTTCTCTACTTAACTGAGCAGTAAAAAGTACCATTGATATTCATTGTCTTTCTAGTTGGTGATTCAGCAACAGTGAAAATCTCATACTTTTACTACCATGAGAATTTTTTCCACGCTTACTGAATCAAGGCCCATGATGTTACAAAGTTCAAAGTGAATACTATAAAAACAGGAGACAATAAGAGACAGAGCACCGCTCTTATACTAGCGTAAAGTCAATGAAAACAAATGTTTTCATATACCGGTATTCAAAAATCAAAATCCCAGGTAGCTGCGAATGTTTAAGTCGATGTAGTCCAGGTGAGGTGTAGGGTATTGCAAATAAGTTGATTTTGTTTTTAAAATTAAACCCTAAATACCAGGGTTGTTGAGTTCCAATTACCCACTCCTGTTTCCAAACTTCCAAAATAAAATATTTAAACTCATATTTTTACTTTATTGTGTGATATTAGGAGAAAACTCACAGAACCTCTCACTACCCCTAAGACTGAAAAACAGCGAAACAGCCCCAATAGATACATAAATAAAAGAGTG
This sequence comes from Gastrophryne carolinensis, assembly GCA_027917425.1. Taxonomy (NCBI): domain Eukaryota; kingdom Metazoa; phylum Chordata; class Amphibia; order Anura; family Microhylidae; genus Gastrophryne; species Gastrophryne carolinensis. The sequence continues at coordinate 134,139,291 of CM051234.1, forward strand.
TCTATTGATTATCGATGTTTCATTGTGCACATTGTGCATATAGAGAGAGGAAGAAAGAGAGGGGGACAGTATATAATTAATGAAAATCTGAGTATTTAGGTTATTTTTCCAATCATCATATACCATTTTTTAAACAGGTCCATTGATCAGTGACTATATATATATTATAATCTAGATTCATTTTCTCTTGCAGGTTATGTGAGTTAATAATACAATGATTACACAAATCATTGATTGTCACATTTATACATTTGTATAGGTTTTTATATGGTTTATGTAAAATATAACCACGGCAATGATAGGTAAAGGCATTTTACTAAAGCATTCGATTTAAAACAATGCGTCCCTGGTATAAAACAAAAATAAATGCAATATGAATATTACTATATCTAAAATGTATTGGGGTACATAGGCATGAAAATGCAATTCATAAGGGTTACATTATATGAATCTGTCATAAGTAATGGTAAGCCATTGTATAGGGTGGAAGACAGAGCTGAACAAATGAAGATAAACCACGAATTGCTTGGGTATAAAATGACGTTTTATGCAGAGGTTTCCTATATCTGATCAGGGCAGATATTTGTCAAGGTGAGAAAGAACAACAGATCCCAGCATTGAGGGCGCGTGGCTGTATGAGAGGGATGTAGTGCAGTCCATACATCAGCAGATGATGGTCGCCCTGGCTCCAGGTAATAGCCATAATGGACTGTTATTTTTGCTAAACGTTCAGCACTGACACCGGCTGACCTCTGGCTCAATTAAGATCATTTCGTATCAGGGGTGAGGCTGGGAATAGGATCCCATCTCAGCAGCTTGTGATGGATGGCGGCCCCTCTTCCTGTACCCTATTTACTATAGCAGCACGTCCACACCTCTTATGCTTCATCTGCCCATCCTGGACCATCAACGGATCTGATCGTTCCCAACAGGATGTGTCTGCCACCTAGTAAAACCACATAGGAGGCCATTACCCACCGGAGCACAGTCCCTGGCCTGCCCAGCCACTGATCTGCCAGATGGGTGACCCCACCAATGCTGCTCTGATCATCACAATCCCATTCTCCACATCCACTATTCATACCAACATGGCCAAAGCCTATAGGTGGAATTTTATTATGGTAAGGGGTTAATTTGACTATGGCAGTCCCTAGTTGACTCGCTCCATGCATACATACATATTACTATTACTACTACTACTACTACTATTGTATATTTATATAGTGCCAACATATTCTGTAGCACTTTATAATCAGATGCCTCACATACATAGCAACAAACAAGTCAGCTATTGAAACAAGAGGAGCGAGGGTCCTGCTTACAAGAACTTACAATGTGTGAAAGAAGCAGTATGGGTCAGTCACCAGCCAATGGGAGTTATCCAAATGATTTTAGAGCCTCTGGAGAGGCTGTGTTTTGAGAGCATTTAAAAGACTCTCAAAGGCAATGGGACAGTTCTGCAAGTGAATTGCAAAATATTTACAGCGTGGTACATCGTTTATTACTATTAAAACTCAACCTCTTCAAGTGAATAAATCATTTGGATCACCCTCTTTATCGTAGTGTAAGGGTGTGGACAGAGTTTAGTGTTGGATTCAATTCAGAAGAATGAGGTCGACGGGGTTAAATGAAAAAGCTTAGAATAGGGGATGTGGTAGGTGACCCATTATGGCATACTATAATGAAGAAGACCTCCAACTGGTTACCTTCTCCCACTCCAACCTCCAGGACTTCTCAATCGTCTCACCATTCCTCTGGAATGCCCTTCCCCACTCAGTTTGACACTCCCCAACACTCTAAGCACAAAAGGGGGAGGATGAGAAAGAAAGAAAGAAAGAAAGAAAGAAAGAAAGAAAATGAAGGAAAAAAGAAAGAAAGCAAGAAAAGACGTTAAATAAAACAAGCAATGATGCGATTTATAAATGTAACTAAATCTAGGAAGACGGAAGGAAGGAAGGAAGGAAGAACACAAACCAATGTGAAGACTATGTGAAGAGCAATAAAACAAGCAAGGAGGAGATTTAAATTGTAACTAAAACAAAGGAGAAGGAAGAAATATAAACGTGAAGACTTAAAAGAAAAAAATTGCATGATGAAAGGAAAGATGAAAAATGAAAAAGTTAAAAAAGAAAAATCAAGAAAAGATTAGAGAAGGGAAATACGAAACTGAGAGAAATGAAGGAAGGAAAGAAGAGAAAGGTCAATAGAGGCAGATAGAAAGGGAGGGCGTAAGAAGAAGGAAAAAAAGAAAGAACGAGAAAGAAAAAGAAAGAAAAAATAAAATAAAAAATAGCCAAGCTGCCCCCAGGGCATCTTATTGCTGGAAGGGGTTGGTCTGCCTTAAATAGAATTATATTCTCTTAAAGCTCAGGCAGTAAAATCACCTGAAGAGAGGGGGGCGTTCTTTCCGAACTGATGTAACAAACTGGAGCCGCAAGGTAGAGCAACCGATCAGCTTTCAATTATAACTTCTTGATGCCAGGCAATTAGCATATCTAGGGATTTCTATGGGTGATAAAAGAATATGAATCTATTCGTTTATGAGAAATAGGAAAAACACTTTGCAGTTCACAAGCAATGTGCATTTCATTATAATATTAATATAATATAGAATTGCTATTATATAGCTATTATAAAATTATTTTGCAGTTTATATTTTGGTAGTTTATAATCTACCCCCAAAATCAAATCATCCCCAACTTATGAGACCAACCCCCCTACCTTGCTGTTAGAGATCCTTCAAGTCAGGTTAAAGGGTTATGTGTCCATAAATAAATATGGGTGCTGGAAAAGAAGAAGTTAATTGAGGTTTGTCATGAAAATTACAGGCAGATTTGTAGCTTTCCCTGCTTTACTAGTGGGCACAGAAAGATAAGGATGAGTTTTATTGTGCCAAATAATTACAAGTGATGCAAAATACAACTTGGAATTGGGCTCCAAAACAAAGACAAACCTTATCCTCGAAGACCACAGCCCCAGGCATAAGTGACTGTAATTCTCTTTCACAACTGCCTCATGATTTGGGATACCCCTTCAATTAAAAAACATAAGAAAGCCAAAATCAGGCATGGAACTGTGAAGGGGCAGAAAAGAGCTATGCACTGCAAAACATGTCTCCTACTGGAAGAGGTAAGGTTGCTGTATATGTGTGCCGCTATTTCCTGCCCCCTATTGTATGAGACGCTGCCTAAAAAAGATGATTATCTCTGTAATGCAGGGTTCACTGATGGTAAGTGGGAATAGTTTAGTGTCCCTGTGCATAGCTGCCATGGGGGCACAACAAGTGTGGCATCCCCTAAGTATTGCACAGTGTCACCCACTTCATCCATCATATTGGGGCTTACAAATAGACTGGGGTATTGCAGGGATACACCTGCTATGGAGTTTCCAATAAAGTGTTAGCTGTGTGGTCAGTCACTCCTGCCTGGGTAATTTTGTAACCTTCCACTTGATTTTCCAATTTCTATGCATGCACAGCATCTCTGGTAATGTGCAGCAATAGAGAGGACAGAGACTCCTGCTGGCTCCTTCTATTAGCAGGTCTGGAATGTGCAATTCTATTTTATATATATATATACATATATATATATATATATATATATATATATATATATATATATATTATATCACCATCATTACAGATAAGGTAAAACATACAGTACCCAAACTATTACAAACAATATGCTACAAATTTTGGTGTCATGCACCCTGTGGATGTTAATAAGGGTTGCTTAATGTGGACCAACACCCTCCCTGATCCAATCCCTCACCGTGGGGCATCCAAAATCGGGATGCCTCGGTGTGTGAAACCCCCCCAGGACGCCCAGGAACCTTACCTTGATCCCGATCCAGCGGCGCATGTGCGGGCCACGGACGCATCTCGTACTTCTCTCTAGCAGGGCGCATGCCCACACCGGCCATTTGTGAATGGCCAGCGCAGGCACGCTCCCTGTTAGAGGGAAGCGTGAGATGCGGCCGCCAGCATGCTCGAAGCCGCTGTGGTTGTACATCGCTTGAACGTGCATACCACAGCGGCTCCGAGCGATCGGGGGTTCACATAGCGGGGCACCCCGGGGAATTGGACCAAGACCCAGGATAGTCAAAATCCTGGGTGTTGGTCCACTTTAAAGCTGGTTATATGCTTATCCGAAGAGGTGAGTTTTGAGGACACCTATAAAATCTTGCAGTATTGGAGGGTGTTGCATTGCTCGCTATTAGCTGTAACCAGATCTTTTGCCAACCTGACTGCTGAGGAAGCATGGTGCCACACCATGCCTGCTATATATATGGTTTGATTCCACCTGGTGCCCAGTTAAGGGAAAGCTGGTGGAAACAGACGGTTTTCAGTCTGCTCTTTGCACCCCCGTTGCTATGCCACCTAACAAGGGGGACCCCCATAGCTGCCCTGTCATGCAACCATCTAATGGGGGAAACCTAAACCGGTCTGGCCCTGCAGCCAGTTAAATGGAGGCTCCCCTAGCAACCTGGTCGGTGGCTACCTCACAGAGGAACCCCATAGCTGCCTGAGCCTGTGAATGCCTCAAAGGGGGACCCAAAGCCCCATTGCAGCCTGATCTTATTGCACCCTCATGGGGGGCTATAGCATTTGGCCATCCAACAGGGTGCCCCATAGCAGCCTGGCCCCATGGCAGCTTTACAGGGGCCCCATAACAGCCTGGCCTTATGGACATACAGCAGGGGCTCCCTAAAGCAGCCTGACCACATGGAAACTTAACAAGGGATTCTGTAACAGCCTAGCCCTGTGACGATCCAACAGGGGGCTACATAGCAGCCTGGCCCAATGGCAACCTAACAGGGGATTCAGTGAACACCTAATAGGGGGATCCATAGCATTGTGGTCACACCGCTGCCTCACAGGAGGAACCCTATCCCACCCTGGCCCAGAGTAGCCTCATAGGGGCCCCATTGCAGCCTTGCTCCCCAGCTGCCTAAGGGAATCTCAGTGCCAAGAAGCAAACCCTGCTGCAAAAAAATAAGGAACAAACCATCCGCAACTATAAGGGTCAAGCCACCAGGAACCAGTCCTGACCAACACCAGCCTGAGCCAAGCCGTCTGCATCCAGACCTGGTAAACCATCACATGAGCCAAATTACCAGCATCCAGGCCCTGTCAATACCAACCTGAGCCAAGCCGCCAACATCCAGGCCTGATCAACACCAACCTGAACAAAGCTGCCAATACCCAGGCCTGGTCAACGCCAACCTGAGCCAAGCTGCCAGCATCCAGGCCTGGTCAACACCAACCTGAGCCAAGCCGCCAGCATCCGGGCCTGGTCAACACCAACCTGAGCCAAGCCACCAACATCTGGGCCTGGTCAACACCAACCTGAGCCAAGCCGCCAGCATCCAGGCCTGGTCAACACCAACCTGAGGCAAGCCACCAACATCTGGGCCTGGTCAACACCAACCTGAGCCAAGCCGCCAGCATCCAGGCCTGGTCAACACCAACCTGAGCCAAGCCACCAACATCTGGGCCTAGTCAACACCAACCTGAGCAAAGCGGCTAGCTTTCAGGCCTGGTCAACACCAACCTGAGCCAAGCCTCCAACAACCAGACCTAGATTATGGGGGGGGGGGGGGATTTTGGTTGTATAGGGCCCAATAATTCCTGACAGCGGCCCTGCTGACAATGACCAGTGACAATACCGGTTGCTATAAGTGGAGGCTTCACTGGCTCATTGTCCAGCC